>JAVTVY010023771.1:0-84718 GCA_036873755.1 Hanleya hanleyi | reverse complement strand
GTCAAATTTGACGGGCGTATAAAAAGTGTTATAAAACATTTCATCAGAAGGCAATATGGATCTGTTACTGGGAATATATTTGAAACAACTTTGAAACTCTCAACCCCTTAGCCTAATGTACAGTAAGTCAAGGGACTAACCCTGAAACATGCCAGGTAAATAACAACAAAAAATTGTTGGGGACATCACTTTAGACGGTTTTTTTTTTTTCAAAATAAGCTACAAATAACTGGTTTGGCACCCCTTTCCCCACAGCTGGTGGGACATACCACCTCTTAGAAATGAACAGGATATCACAGTTTTTTCTCAGACATGCAGTGATAATAAGATTTCCTCACCTCCAGGTGTAACTTCCTAAGTTGTAGGAGAGGATAACTGGTATTCACATGAGGTCCACATGAGGTCCACAAGCCGATCTAATCCATTATCCTGTTACCAATGCACACAATGAGAGTGGGGTCCAGTATTTGCCTGTTCCTATAGATCATTGAAATACAAACACAATTAGATAAAACTCAATCAGGGCAGTATACATTCTGTAGCAAATTATTGTCACTGCATGAACTGGTTAGGGATACTACCAAAATAGAGTACTCTCGCTGAACAAGAAAAGACAATAACCAATAAGCTGTTCCATCAACTTTTAATGACCTGCACAACTGGGATGAAAATTCAATTCTACATGGTCTGGTGCCAATTTTATTTAATAAATTGATTATGTATGTCAAAAAGTTCTTAAACTTTAGTACAGTGTATTTTGTGAACTAACTGTCCTCCGATAATTACTGGAGGATACATTTTATTTCTTTAAATTTTTATTCATAGCAATTTATCTGTATTTCCTAAAGTTATAATCTTATGAAAGTCAGTTACGGGTAGGAACAGCTCGCTGTGAAGCTGGGTTGTCTGAGACAGCAATATCGCATATTTACCTATAATCGTCCTTGAATTACACTAATCGACAAATTAAACATATTTAACTCCATCTGTCCATGTACACTGCAAATTTATCTCACAGTTATAACAGACCTGCTTGTATCTATATAATCCATAAAATCTGATTAAATTCAGCCCTAGTACAGCGATAGGACGAATAACATAAACATGTGCAACTTAGTTTACAATTGTTTTGTGACTAGGTGAAATAATTTGTCAAAATCGATTAAAATCTCACCGAAATATCGAGTATTCCCATATCATCGATTTTCACCAATCAACGGTACTCATTTAGAAATACCATTATCTTCATATGTAATCATGTATTCATGAATACATGTAATGCAAGTACATGTACATGTTGCAGAGGAAATGTACCAGGATCTAATTATAGAGTATAATCCATGAACAGAAGTAAATTAGCAGCCTGACTTATGTCATGTATGTGTACATATAACCGACATAAGTTTATACATGTATTGTGATGTCACAACACAAGCCATTTTGTTATGACGTCACGTCATAATAGTATACTGCAACAAGTAAGTGCAGCCAATGTACCATTTTATCAACTGTTCAAGTATACATGTACTGTTGTGTAGAAGAAAACCATATATAGTACAAATTGTATTCACCATAAAGGTCGGAGTACGGTAGCCATTTCGCAATGGGACATAAACGTGAAATATACAAGTATTAGTTTGTTACATATACATGTACTCTGTCAGGCTAAAAGGGTTAGGTGAGCACCAGTACAAACATCACGGGTTACCGGCATGTGCCAGAGTCAGTTAAAGGGCAAACAATTGAAGGAGGGGGGGGGGTGTGTGGAATGCACATCACACACAGAATACATGTAGATTCAGGTGTGGCTGGATACATACTTGTGGGGGGGGGGGGAGAATGTGGGGGGACACACTATTAGCAATGAATGGATGTCATTATTCAAAGAACTTGACATGGGAGGATTTTCTACCTGAAATTGTTATTGAGTTTGAGACTGTTACAGTGGAAGGAAGGAAAATCATAGTGTTTCTAACCCATAAAAGAGGTTTAATGTAGCAGGTCTCATTTATGGCTGTACATGTAAATGATTGTTTCATAGAATGATGACAGAGGTTCTCAAATATCTTGAAATACTGTGACAGAAGCAGCTATGGCTGGCCAAAATAATAAAATGAATTGAAAAAATTATTCTTCATGGTTTTCTGAGCATCTGCTAAATATTTTCAAATTAACCTTAATGCCCTCAGTCTATGAGAATGTTTTGAAATGACCGTGTTGAGCGGTTCTATTCCCAACTTCTCTTTTATTCTATGTCATAGAGGGCAGGGTATGGTAGATAATTAAAAACTGTAGTAACTCGGCTTGACATTATAGGGAATGGCTTTAATTGAGCCAAAGATGAAAGAGAAATACACTTAGAAAAAATATTTAGAAAAAAATCGATTTAATTTTTTTTTTTTAATATTTATTAATTTTCATAATTTATTGGAAATAATTATACGTAGACATCGACCATCCAATATCCTACTGGCCAGGCAACTGCATGTGGTTGACAAGCAGGAAACTTGCTTCAAACCGCCCGCAGTGTTTTGATTGTTCAACAACGTGCAGCCATGCCGAGTTGCGATAGAGCTAAATATAACAACAATGATCATTGTCTACGGCACAGGGAAAGAAACTAACCGTCTCTTGGCGTCCACCTTCCATGGGAATAATGTTGGCACCGGGTTATGCGAAGTTGGACCAACACCTCCTTCAAAATGTAACTTGTAAGGAGCAAATCCGGGTAAACTTGTTTGGTCCAGGTGTCCCCATGTCGCTTCGCGTCGAACCATTTGAACTGTTGAACCCAGTTTCGACGCAACGCATTTTTCTCTCGGGTGGGAAATGGGTGAAAAGTTACATCAACCATGGATATTTCCTCTCTTTGTTCCGTTTTTCAACAGCGGCATTGCAGCCCGGAACACAACAGATAAAGTTGGCATTTCATCGCCCGGTGTCAGATTGTGGGCCCTTCCGCTTTCACTGGAGTGCAAACAAATTTACCCACAGGTACAAAAGAGCTACAGGACAGGGGGCACAACTCTTGGGTTATATGATGCTTTATTGCATTTTGTGCATTGTTGGAGCGCATTAAGATAGACTTATTACTGCGTCTCCCACTTTTACATAGTTTGAAATACACAGCATTAATTACAATCTTATATACATATAGAATACAACATGTGACGGCCGGAGAGAACAATATCGAAACATAATTCAGCTAATTGCTGAGGTGGGGGGGGGGGGACGAGATATTTATGTGGTTATTATGCTAATATCGGTCGCTTAGGATTTGCTAGGGGTAGTTACTTTTTCTTTGTTGTTAGTTTTGTGTATAATTATATTCTTATTCAAATCGTATTGTCGTTTTGATAAACTCACCTAAACATATCTGAGCTTCAATGTTTAATTTTGTACTTTTTTCATCGTTTCCAAATAGCAATGCCTGGGTTGATGGCATCAGCTCGGTACCATAGATTCTATTAATAATTTCCAGAAGGACAACTTGATTTCTAAACACAACTCTATGCGTATTACATAGACTTTCCAAGTCAAATCTTTATCTTTCTGGTGAGGGGTAAATAAATTTTCCATTAGTAATGCAAGTGAATGAAAAAATAATCTTTTTATACCTATTACGTGTGTCAGGTAAAATTACAAATTATATCAATTTACAGTATAATGAAACTGATATATTACAGAAATTTTGTAGAGGTAAATATATTTTAGGAAACCAATATTTATTTGGATATAGCTGTTTATAAAGGTGATGATCTTGTCTGACCACTCATCTGTCATCACCCTAAAAAGGTGATGAGATTTCATCAACTTCTTAGGGTGATGACCAAGGATGGCCACTCATCGTTCATCATGACTGGATCTTATCACCCTTTTATGGTGATGGCCTGGTTTCATCACCTTTTCAGGGTGATGGATTTTGTCGTCACCTTTTCTCATCACCCTAAAAGGGTGATGACCAGACCCCATCACCCCATCACCACAAAAAAGTGATGGCCCATCACCTGATTTCTGACTGCGTGGGTTGGCGTATCCGTCTTTTTGATGCTACTGAACTGAAACTGGCCCAAAATCTTTACTGTTTTAAGAAAACAGAGTTCACAGTCTGCCTGCATGATCCCCACATCTATCTCACACTATATGTGCAAATAAAATATCGCCCCACTTCAACCCCACTATCGTCTTAGGCTATGCATGAAAACATGCTTGCCCAACAAAATCCCCACGTTTAACTTAAGCTATGAAAACGGCGAGCATTTTGCCCTACATCATCCCCACGCCGCACTTAAACTTTCAGCACAGCCCGGCACATTCCCTACATTGGACTTTGTCTACGAGCGCTGGAAAAAATCCACCCCACCTAATCCCTACAAACAACTCAGTCGATTAACTCCGAAGTTCATTTTCCCTACACGAACCCCACGTTACACTTTGAATATTTAGCAGATACAGTTATGCCCTACATCATCCCCACGCGGACTTTGAATTCTCGCCCATTCACCCGGCATAATCCCCACATCAGCCCTACATAATCCCCATATTTATGCTAAATTTGCATAACCGTGGGCAGCTGCCCCACACAAACCCTACGTTATCCCCACGAGGAAAGTTCCAAACCACGCTTCGCCCCACACGAACCCCACGCGCCCACCAATACCCCACAGTTTCCCTACGCAATCCCCACGTTTATGTTTGTAAGGGGTGTTTGTGGCACATGGATTTGTGTTAGTTGGATTGGCAGGGCATATGTGCCAAAATAATAGCTGTATGTGTGAACACCGATATGGTCTTCATGTTCTTGGCAACACCGATGTGTTTAAGTATATGCATTGTGATATTTTTTTAAATTCACATTGACTTCATGAAGACTCGAAGATATGGAAGGTGAAAGCTGGTGCTTTAAAAATATGTACATGAAATTATTGCACAGAAGTCGTCTTTTGTATTATGAAGTACAGACGTATGTGTGAAGAAGTACCGCTATATATATCTCCCTAGTAGGTTTAATCAGAGACCATAAAATTGTACTGTCCCTGGTTTGATAAAACCAGCCGTATGTATTAGACGGCCCTGATCCATTCCAATGTATATATGTCAATAAGCATTAGACCTGCTATAACTTATCACATGCATTCCACTATCATATATATATTCCATATAATATCTAGTGCGGGATCAATGTAATGCAATAAATGTGACATGATGTGTCTCTGTTTTCTCACTTGTATATGTAAACATGCGTGTTGATCTTTACGCCAATATGCTGAACCATGCTTCATTCCGCCTGTTTTGTGTGTTGAGACCATGCATAATGCGATTGCTTGCTGCTCTTTTTGTCCCCCGCCGCAACGCGGCCGGGGACTTTAAAATGGTTCTTGCTTCTATGTGTCCGCGTGCATGCACGGACATGTCCGTGCAAATACTTCGTAAGCAATAACTTCTAAATGCTTTGTCGGATTCCTCCGAAATTTGGCATCTGCATTCTTTGCGACAAGACGTCTCTTGGTATTACGTTTCAGCAAGATCCGCCTGTAGGTGGCGCCACTGGGGTCTTGCTTCTATGTGTTCGTGCATGCACGGACATGTCCGTGCAAATACTTCGTAAGCAATAACTTCTAAATGCTTTGTCGGATTCCTCCGAAATTTGGCATCTGCATTCTTTGCGACAAGACATCTCTTGGTATTACGTTTCAGCAAGATCCGCCTGTAGGTGGCGACACTGGGTCTTGTTCCAATCTTTAGTGCATGTCCGTGCAAATACTTCGTAAGCGATAACTCCTAAATGCTTTGTCGGATTCCTCCGAAATTTGGCATCTGCATTCTTTGTGACAAGACGTCTGTTGGTATTACGTTTCAGCAAGATCCGCCTGTAGGTGGCGCCACTGGGTCTTGTTCCAATCTTAGTGCATGTCCGTGGATGTTCGTGCAAATGCTTCATAAGCGATAACTCCTAAATGCTTTGTCGGATTCCTCCGAAATTTGGCATCTGTATTCTTTGCGACAAGACGTCTGTTGGTATTACGTTTCAGCAAGATCCGCCTGTAGGTGGCGCCACTGGGTCTTGTTCCAATATTTAGTGCATGTCCGT
The DNA here is from genome assembly GCA_036873755.1 of Hanleya hanleyi. NCBI lineage: Eukaryota > Metazoa > Mollusca > Polyplacophora > Lepidopleurida > Hanleyidae > Hanleya > Hanleya hanleyi. Next base: position 78,627 of record JAVTVY010023771.1, on the reverse strand, counting down.
GCAAATACTGTGTAAGCGATAACTCCTAAATGCTTTGTCGGATTCCTCCGAAATTTGGCATCTGCATTCTTTGCGACAAGACGTCGCTGGTATTACGTTTCAGCAAGATCCGCCTGTAGGTGACGCCACTGGGTCTTGTTCCAATCTTTAATGCATGTCCGTTCATGTTTGTTCAAATCCTTCGCGAGCGATAACTTTCGAACAATTTGTCGGATTTCTTCGAAATTTGGTAAATGCATTCCCTGCGACAAAACACCGTTGGTGATGCGCTTCAGCAAAATCCACCCGGAGGTGGCGCCACTAGAGTTCATTCCATTATTCCATGCTGCAAGTGATAACTTAGAAACACTTGGTGGAATTTCTTTGAAATATCCTACATATGTACCTTTCTGGGTAACATGAGAAACGTTGCGGCTCATCGGATTCTTCTCAAATTTGGCATGCATTTACCATGCCAGGAGCAGCTGTTGCTTGGGATTGCCTTTCGCTCACTTGCACTCACAAAACACCGTTGGTGATGCGTTTCAGCAAAATCCACCCGGAGGTGGCGCCACTAGAGTTCATTCCATTATTCCATGCTGCAAGTGATAACTTAGAAACACTTGGTGGAATTTCTTTGAAATATCCTACATATGTACCTTTCTGGGTAACATGAGAAACGTTGCGGCTCATCAGATTCTTCTCAAATTTGGCATGCATTTACCATGCCAGGAGCTCAGGGTTTCATACACGTCGTGTTTTGCCACCGGTATTCGGTAGCAAAATTAAGCTAAAAACTCAATTCATGCCGTAAAAAACTGAAGTTTATATGTTTACTAAGGAAAATATTCAATTTTTGAACTGAAAACTCAATTCCGGTAAAAGCTAGAACACGTAATTCAAGCAAAGGATGGCGAAAAAAACAGACGTCGACTCACACCAAAAGGGGATTTCCAAATTCAGCCGAAAGTCAGTCTTAGGACATTTCCGTTTCCGACTTCACGTCCGTCAGTGAATCGATTCTGAAATATTCCTCGGAATACCCACGCTGCGACGTGAGAGTCGTCCGAGTCCATACAGCTAGTAGTGACAATTTCTCGGTGATAGTCAGAAAATATCGTCCCGAAAATATTGCACGTCGACCTCAGTTCAGACAGTGCAGATTATCTTTTTTTCCATCTTCCCCCGCAGTTCCGACGCATCACATGGAATCTAAACGGAAAGTACATGAAGCAGCAGTATCGCAGGTTGTCCGAGGAATATATCGGTTGTCGACCTCCGGCACAAGATCGGATCACAAGATCTTCCCTCAATGCTCGCTCACTGCATAATTTCCAAATTGAGCGAAAGCAACTTCTAAGAATGATAGATCTTTATATGAGATATTACCAACATTAATAGCTTAATCCTGCTGTGTATTCTCGAAAATGGCGGAAGGATTTCGGCAAGTTAACCGTTATTTTCTCGCACCAACACACGTGTCACACGAACACACGTGCTGTTGTAAAGTTCCGTGAACGGATCGGAGTAATTTTGGTTGCGAGATTATAAAACTAAAATGGACTGTCAATTCAGGAATCATAAATGGAGTGAATAAAATCCAAGAGATAAACTCATATTAACAGTCGGTGGGTGAAACCACTCTGTTCACTTCAACTCAAAGCTTTCATTCATAATTTCAGTAAATGTCACAGGGGCTAATTCTCAGGGAAATTTTTATTTATACTGGTTTACTGATTTCAAATAGTGGCCTGAAAAATAATTTGATGACAATGGTGGGATATTTTTCAGCAAGTCTTGGATATTAAAAGGTTTTTTTTATAGACTGGTAATTTTCTGTATTTGTGTGTTAAATGTTGCACTGTGACTGGAATATTTTTTGTTGACATCCACAATCTGACATTAATGTGCTGAAAATGGATTGCAAGATCGCGGTCAATCAAGAACATAAAAATGAACATATTAAATTATCGGTTTGTTTATTTTCACAATTCAAATACACAGCGGTATTGACAGGCTCCATTGCTCATCATATGGAAATTTTTTATAATTCCTTATGGTGGTTGCAAAATTACAAATAACCTCCATACAAGTCAGTCGGTCGGCGACAAAAACGTAAAACTACTCAATACAGGTGAAAAAAATACTGAATTTTCAGTAACCGGTGGCAAAAATTGGACTTCTATGAAACCCTGGAGCTGTTGCTTGGGATTGCCTTTCGCTCACTTGCACTCACAGGTGGCGCCACCTGGTGGCAACATCACAAATTCGTTTCCGGGTAATAACTTGAGAACTGACCATCGGATTCTTCTCAAATTTTGTATGAATGTACCGTGACATAGGATGTCGCTTGATAATGCATTTCACTGACTTGCGCCTAGAGGTGGCGTTGTAACAGCGCTACTGCTGTAGATTTTATATTATTTTAATTTAGTTTCAAAACTTGCATATTAATCTCATTTATACATGTTTTTATTATTTGCACATTTTATCGTTTTGATTTTAAAATTAATCATTTCACCGATAAATATATTCTTTATATATTTTTGCAGATCATAACTCTGAATCAGTTCTATACATTAAACATATAACTTCTGTCCTATACATATCCGTACTAAATATATTTCCATTATTTGTCCTTTCGTCAGCTGTTTATTGAAACATGTTATTCTTTCGTCTTATTTTCCCAGTCTGCCGCGCTATTGTTAAATGTCATTTTACTCTTAAGTGCCCCAGCTTGAGTCCTTCTGTAGTTCAGTGTCAGGCCATCTCAGTCGGCTCTTCAATTGTTCTGCTGGGTTGGTCTGTAGATATAGAGGAAATGGATCTGTTTATTGATTGTCTTTATTATGTAATTCTCTCTTGTATGTAACGCTTCTGGTTCTGCCAAACCTGTCGTTCCTGTTTATGTATTGTTACATGCCAATCTGTTACTGTTAACTTGCTCCAAATTTGATTATATAAGCAGACCGTTTACCATTATCTTTAGATTGGACGTCCATCTTGTATAGTATACACATCGCTGTTATTTTGAATCTCGGATTTCCGACCGATACTTTTTATGCTGTAAGTTATAGTTTGGATCGCCAAACTAACACGGACTATATACTTTATTTCCATCGGAGAACCGAGTTGAACTACATTCTTGAACCGTATGTTTGATCTGTGTCGAAACTGTGAAATATATCACTTTTCTCATCTTCCATCAACAAGACTGTGTTCCGTCATTTGATTCATTCATTCATATATACGTAACAACACCGTTGTTACAGCGTCACCTGATGTCAAAATCTAAATTTGGTTTCTGGGCAATAACTTGAGGACCCTCATCGGATTCTTCTCAAATTTGGTATGCAGATGTCCCCACGATACCATGTTCCTTGGGATTGTACTTTCCCCGCTTCTGCCTACAGGTGGCGTCTCCTGGTGGAAAAATTTGTTTCCAGGCAATAATTTGGCAACTGCTCATCAGATTATTCTCAAATTTTGTATTCATATGTGACCCGCCCCAAATAACATGAACACCGGTGGGCATCTAGTACCGGCAATAACTTGAGGTCCCCTCTTCAGAGTCTCAAAGTTCATATGCCGATACCATGACATGAGATGTCATTTGGGATTGTGTTTTGTCTGCTTGCACCTACAGGTGGTGACTCCTTGTGGCAAAGTCTAAATTTGGTTTCTGGGCAATAGGTTGAGGATGCCTCCATATTCTTGTCAAATTTAGTTTGCAGATAATATGCCATGAATTGTCTCTTGGGGTTGCATTTCGGTTACATAATTTTCATGCTACATGGTAAAGAAAATATATTACAGTAGCAATCAACATTCAGCCAGCCATTCGGAGTTGATCTCAAAACCTGGGAAGGTGGAAAGATCCCTCTGCTTCTTACGCCTGTGAAGTAGCTGTTGCCATCCTCATGAATATCTTCTGAAACCGACAGCGCTTATAAATATTGCTGCCATTTTGGCGGGGGACCTAGCATCCTCTGGCTGCTTGTTCATATGGTAAGGGATGTTATGATAATATTTGTATTTTCACGTGCGTATAGGTCCTTGTGGCACATGGGTTTGTGTTAGTTGCATTGAGCAGGGCAAGAATAAAAACACATTTATTGTACAGAATACAGACAGTGTTATGGTTTTTATTGATATTGCATAAATATTGAATATTTAGCATTTGTGAAAATGGAAAGCTATAGTGCTAATTATACAATATATTTTCTTTTCGGTTAGGCCACACTGATAATGTTGGGGCTGCAATTTACTAGAAATATAGCATCTGGGCTAATTTAGCATCTGTGGTAATTATAGGGCCTGCAATATTTCTTGTTTGGGGCGAGGCAAGTTTAGAAAATTTCCAGAGCGTTGTGTTTCTAGAATTGTTGCTATTCAGAAACGAGTCGATCTCATCGCCAGCAAACGCTCCAAATCTGTCGTCTGTGGACGCTGCCATGTTTGTTTACAAACATGACAGCGAAGTTCGCCATGAGGGGAGATAATTCGGCGGCGGGATAATTGGGCAAATACTTTTAGGCAAATACCCCGCTGCCAAGGCAACGGAAGGCAAATTTCCCGCTGCTCCTGACAGTCGCGTGAGAATGACTTGTGGATGAGAATTTGCCGTAAATCAATCTAAGAACCAATCAAAACTCATCTATCTTATATAAGGTGTAATTATACAATATATTTTCTTTAAGGACAGGCAGTCCGACAATGTGGAGCTGCGATTTAGAAGAAATATTCAATATTTAGCATTTGTGCTAATTATACAATATATTTTCTTGTCGAGAGAGGCAGTGCGGCAATTTGCGTTTCGAGTTAGAAGAAATATTCAATATTTATGATGGCTGCAATTTAGGAAAAATATTCAATATTTAGCATTTGTGCCAATTATACAATATATTTTCTTTCGAGATAGGCAAGTTGGACAAATTCAAGGTGCAATTTAGAAGAAATATTTAATATTTATTTTTGTGAAAATGGTAAGCCAAGGAATATTAATAAATATATTTTATTTGGGGAAAGGCAAGACCGACAAGTTGGGGCTGCAATTTAGAAGAAATATTCAATATATAGCAGATTGCTATTTGGAAGGAATATTGAATACGTAGCATCTGCGAAAATGGTCGACATAGTGCTAATTATACAATATATTTTCTTTGGGAACAGGCATGTCAAAGTGCAAACTAGCACTAATCCTAGAAATTATCTTCAAAGAAGCACACCCCTTTCTAAATATCATTGATTTTAGAAATTATTTGCGAAGCAGCAGAAGTGCTAACTAGCACTAATCCTAGAAATTATCTTCAAAGTAGCACACCCCTTTCTAAATATCACTGATTTTAGAAATTATTTGCGAAATAGCAGACCTGCTAAATAGCATGCGAGACAATAATAACCATTCCTGCACCTTAATGAAAACTGGACACCTTCATCGAAAATTGATTCACGAGGCCACGAGTGGAAATGCGTCCAACAAGTTACGAGTGGTAATATAGCTCTTTACAAGTTACGATGCACACGGCGCAGTAGCATGATGAGTTGTGTGACATCAACGGTCCCAAGACTGGTTAAAGGTGATGATGTCCTACTTGAAACGTCGCATTTTGGCCTGGAACATGTGAATGCATAACTCCATGCCTCTACCCATAAAGTTTGTCGGGGTTGTTGACGTATCACCGATCGTCGCTTTATAGCGTAAATACTGCTGAACGCGACGTTAAACCTTAACTCTCTCTCTCTCTCCGTATCACCGAGAGTCCTAAATGGAAATTTCGCACAGCCATCAATAAAACCAAATCAGCGTTCTCAATAGAGCCATTATGTTCGGGAATCTAGCATCAAATTTGTTGTATAATCTAAATGTCTTCACCATTCCTATTTTAGTAACGTTTCAGTTTCGATTCCGAATAAGAAAATGAGAATGATCTATTGACGCAAACAGGATTCATCTGCACGGATCCAAGAAGAGAAAAGCCTACAGTTTTTTTGAACTCGTGAAGTTTGTTATTATCCATAGCATCCCATAAAGATTGAAACAGCCCTATCACATAAGCACAGATAGATGGTCTGAAATCGCTGTATGGGATTCGAACAGGATCAACCTCATTATTTAGGGCTGCCTTAGCCATTTTATTAGCTTCAGTATTACCTTTGATGTCAACGTGACTAGGCACCCGACAAAACACAATATCGATCTGTTGATAAAATCTTAAGTCATATAATTGTAGAATATTCAAGATGGGCATCTTGGTGACACCTTGGTGATCCTGAACGAATACTAACGATGACATTTGGATCATATGTGGATGCTCGATATATATCTGACCTGTGATCGACAGCATTGTCAGAATTCCGTTGTTAAATTTCAGCCATTATATGACAAAATTTCATATGCAAAACATCCCAATACTTCAGGTCAAAGGGTGACCAGGACGAGGACGGTACATTGATACATTGCTTGGCCATCAGAAATCTGAACTGCATTCATTTTACCGTCTTCTAAACAGCTGGATATTTATGTGTAATATCGTTCTTCTCCTGATTAGTATCTGTTTACCAAACACTTATCAGTTTTAATGTATGTACATGGTTTGGTGTGTTCTTTTGATTACTTCTGCATTGCTGGGTTGTTGACTTGTTTTTGTTGGAATAATTAGGATTTTGTTTGATCGTCGCTATATAGCTGAAATATTGCTGAACGCGACGTTAACCTTAATTCTCTCTCTCTCTCATTTGCAATATTAAAGGTGTACATTTTCACGATATTTTATAACCATATGCTTCCTGAATTTCCCTCTTCTTAGAAACATACTACTCGGAAACGACAATATATCAGGCTGATACCTTTCAAGGCCGCCGTGTTTTGGCAAGGGAAATATTACCGAAGAGATGAATCTTGTGTGGAAATCTCCAAGTCCCGTAGCATTTGAAGAACTCCCACGTTCATGATCATTTTCGCATGAGATCGCCGCGGCAATTAAATATTTATGTATCAAATTATTGTGATAGTGATATGTGGAGGGTAATGTGTGGTTATAGAACACTTTTTTTCGTCTGTAACTGCAAATGTATTATTATGTGGACATTTGCCATTGCAGGCAATCGGCTGTGATTTACTGATTCAATAATAGGCGTCAGGTCTGACATTCAATATTCAGCCGTCGCCCAAAGAAGAATTTTCCCGTCAACAAAGGAAAGATTTGTTCACACAAAAGTTTGCATCGATCTCAAACATACATGAAAAACCCAAGATAGTTTGCTCTATAGAGAAAATGTATCTCATTCACCCTTTGATTGTGACCTCTCATTGTGAACGCCACGGAGATGTAAAATGTAACCTTCACAATTTATGTATTTTTGAAAAATATTCCACAGAAAAATATATAGGACAAAATCCGAAAATATTGAGGAATCCCTATTTAGCGAAAAGTGTTTTCCTACTCGACAAACTGAGCGAAAAGTTCTCGAAAGATAAAAGTGAGTAGATGGAGGCTCATTGCATAGCGGCTCAAATAATAAATATTATAAAGATAGTTATATCAATCGATCTCACGGCCATTATATTCACATTTATGAATCTTGGAGAAATAAGCTTTCTAATAATATATTAATCATGTACATAGTTCCCGAAATGAAAGACAATGAAAGTCTGATTAGATGAAATTCTATGATATGTTACGGCGGAAATTATAAAAAAGGTGGAACAAAACAAAAACCACAATGCACAATTAACCCATATATCCTAAGCACACAACAAGTTCATTAACAAAAGAAAAACTAATTAATTCTCCCGGAAGATTAATATACATCTTGTACCTTAGCAAATTATGCTACCTTAATGCAAATAGATACGCTAATACCGTATTAGGCAAATTATAATGGCACAATGCACAACGCCATTCTCTTGAAGAAACATTTCGGGAGTGCGATTTGAATGTTGCTTTGCTTTTTGATATTTTCTGAGTATACATTCTTTGAAATACGAACATATCCCAAGCCCATTGTTGCCTCTAGTTGATGAAATTGTTGTCACTATATCGAATATCTAATTCAAGGAATTCAATAAACTTGAATTCATTTTTCATGTTCGTTTATACTGTTTCCTCTGTTCGGACAGACTTCAGAAATGGTTGTTTACATATCTGTAGGAATACGTTTGTGAAAGACTAGGTGAGACTGGCTAGGATTGAAGCTTCCTCGGACAAAACCTGACAAACGATCAAGGACTCTTGCTGACGAGTAAGCAGTCGTGCGTTTGGAACCAAACCATTTAGTTACCATAGCGAGGAGTTGGAAATGAGGTTTGCCCAATTTTTCCCACCTCTTGCATATCGCTCCAGTTTATTACCTGTAAATGGCAGGATTCTGCTGGTGAACTGTTAGTCCCGGAGGCCCGCCATCCGACAAGTCATTCGACAAATATATGTAGGTTTATTGTTTTGGTGGGAAATTTAAGCCGTACGACGTCGGGCATTACAATATAGTTTTTCTGGGTATTCTTGCAATTACCGGGTTGTTGAGGCATTTACTTCACCAGACGTCCTCGATGCCCATGCATTAACATCAGATGAGTTATTTGTTTGAGCTGGTCTGTCATCACAGCTCCCAAGCTAGCGTATCGAATTACGCTTAAGCCGGTGCTAGGGGCCGTGTGGATACTTCATAATCTCCACATGAACAGCTGCAATAAAAGCGCGGCTTAGATACTAAGGCTACGTCCGAGAATCCACCCTATTCTCTGGTCTGAATGTGAGGTGCCGAGAGAAGCTTTCCTGTGGAGTCTATGGTTGGTTTCAGTCGCCAGACGTCGTCAATTCTTCCCACCTCTTGCATATCGCTCCAATTGCATTTTTGTTGCTGATATACAATCGCGGAATCCAGAAAGGTTCTTCAGGTTCCATCTAAAGTTACATAAATCCCATGAGGTTAAAAGAGTGGAAAGGGAAATTAGGGCCAGCAGTATTGAGTAAGTTGAGCGCAGCTCTTTCCCGGAAAAGAACTCGTCTGATATTTGTGCTTTGCCATAGTCTGAGCTCATAACTGTCACTAATGTCTCACTGATCGATAAGATTATGTCATTTTTAACACTCAAGAGGCCTTCGGTCGTAGCATTTCGCAATTACTTTCCCCGTCAGACGTTCTCATGCAGATAATATGCCAGATAGATTGAGGAACAAGAATGATTGGTCCAAGCTCTTCATACTAGGAAATATAGCACAGGCATTTCGATTCCTTGTTGTTTCGACTCTTATATCTCTATAAAAATGAAGCGGGTCTTCTCTCTCGCCAACTTTATGACAAAAGAGATGATTACAATTTCGATATCGTAAACTATCCCTTTCTGGAGAGTAATATTCCAGTGGAACCTGCATATATATATATATCTTGCGTATACACATCTTGCATAGTAGCATTTGCTACAGTTAAATGGGACGATTTTAATCAACGTCACAAAACATTGTTGCAGAAACTTATAAAACAGGGCTATATCACCAAGCACCTCCACTCAAAGTTGCTCAAATTTGGCGATACATATCGCATGCTGATAGCAGAATACGAGCGTAGCGCGCAAGGTCTATGGCGTAACTTGTGTTTCGTAACTTGTGTCTAATTCCACTTAACCCGGGGCTAGGGGCCGTATGAATCCATGTACTTCAAGATCCTCATGGTGCTCATCTGAACAGTCCCAATCAAAGCGTGACTGGGATACATCAATCTCTAGATGACGACTATGAATGAATATCATATGGATTAAGAATACTGATCAGCGATACGGATTTGATATTTTTGGACCATCATGATGTCTTGGCGGCATCATTGAAAACTGTTGACCGCTTCTCTCTTGCAGGAAACTAGCCTATGTTTATGTATACCATGATTGCCTTTTTGAATTTGATGATAAATGCTGTTATATGGAATTTGGAATACGTCTTTGGATTATAGACGCGGATATTTTTTAATGGACGACGGCTGAATTATGAATGACGGACCAGATGCTTGTAATTAAGATTAGTCTTAATCGGTCAGCTGTCTCAACGATGTCACCAAGACATGTTCCCAACGTCAAATCTCTACCATCGACTGGTATTATTGTACTAAATGGATGATCAAATCCTCTAGAATATAATGTTTCTCGCGCTTTCATTATTATCTAGAACACTAATGTTGGGGAGAGAGGGAGAATTAAGGTTTAATGTCGCGTTCAGCAACATTCCAGCTATATAGCGACGATCAAACAAAATTCTAAGTATTCCAATACACCAAAAACATGCACATACGTTAAAACTTAAGCAACAAACCGATTTTCTTCAATAACCTAAAATACAATCTTCTTTTATCCGATTAAAAGGGTCTTCTAAAGTATCTGCTTGATAAAAAGGATATCTTACAATCTTAAAATCTATACAGTCGATCAGAATATGTTTAATTGAGAGATCTTCGTGGCATGGAATACACCTTGGTGTTGGTTCCTTGTTTAGTAAATGTTCGTGAGTTAATCGGGTATGGCCGATTCTACATCGCCTTGTCATATGGCTTGATCGAAACGTTTCTGGTTACTCAGATGAATATATCTTACAGTTTTGTGAAACTGCAGTTTGTTATTATCCACAGCATCCCGTAAAGATTGAAAGGGTTTTCTCACATACGCACAGATAGAGGGTCTGAAATCGCTATATGAGATTCCAACGAGATCAACCTCGCTATTTAGGGCTGCCTTAGCCATTTCATCAGCTTCAGTATTTCCTTTGATGCCAACGTGGCTGGGCAACCAACAAAACACAACATCAATCTGTTGATGAAGTCTATGATCATATATAATAGAATGTTCAAAATGGTGGAGTGAGTTGAAGTTCCACTCTCAATCGCTTGAAGGCATGACAGTGAATCTGAGATCATGACATATTTTCCTCCTATAGTAGACCCAATACCTTCTAAAGCTAACACTAGGGCTTTGGCTTCGGCAGTGAAAATCTAACTTTTCTCTGGTAGTCGACAGGTTTTAGTTTCGGAACTAAAGATAGTAGCACACGTTACTCTCTCACCATTTTAGAACTATCTGTATAAACAGCTTGATGCGATCTGTATTTTTCTCTCAATAGACCAAATTCTTGTTTGTACACGCGATGGCTCGGGTCTGCCTTTTTATATTTCGTCATTGTAATATCTAATTTTGGTCTGGCTAACTGCCATAGTGAAACTGGTAAGAGCTTGTTAGGTAAAATTTGACTAAACTTAATACCAGCTGCTACAAAGTGTGGTTTCATACGAATTCCAAGATATGGAATAATGGGCGGTTTCTTTAAATACAAATCTACGTATTCTACGAATTCCCAAGAATTTGACGTCTTTTACTACCTTGATTTCATCTCCATCTAATGTAAGTACTGGATCTTTGTGCAAAATGCTTTCCTATGTTTATGTATACTTTTGTCTTTTTGAATTTGGTGCTAATACTGTTATATGGAAATGGAATAGGTCTTTGGATTATGGACGCGGATATTCTCTAATGGACGACGGCTGGATTATGAATGACGGACTAGACGCTTGTAATTCTACAAAATGTATACAATTTGTCTTTGCTCTGGAGAACTTGAAACCATTTTCTAGACACCATTTCTGAATTCTATTTAGACAAAGTTGTAATGTTCTCTCAATATTATGTATACTTTTTCCACTACACGATATGTGGAAATAATCTACAAACAGTGAACAATCATATTGATTTATTCAAAACAGCAACTAAGCAACATCATGATGTCTTGCCGGCATCATTGAAAACTGTTGACCGCTTCTCTCTTGCAGGAAACAAGCCTATGCTTATGTATACTATGATTGTCTTTTTGAATTTGGTGCTAATACTGTTATATGGAATATGGAATAGGTCTTTGGATTATGGACGCGGATATTCTCTAATGGACGACGGCTGGATTATGAATGACGGACTAGACGTTTGTAAGTCTAAAATATTACCTTGTGGGACACCTTGATCTTGATCGAAATGATCAGACATGGTTATACCCAACCGAACTTGAAATTATCTATCATTCGGAAAGTTGGAAATAAAAATGGATAAACGGCCTTTATGGACGCGGATATTCTCTAATGGACGACGGCTGAATTATGGATGACGGACTAGACGCTTGTTATTTTAATCCCATAGTATGAAGGCCTTCTAAAATCCCGTATTTCCAAGTAGTATCATAGGTTTTTCTGAATAAAAAAAATTTGAAACCACATGTTCATTCTTTCCGAAGGCATTTTTGACATAGAAATCTAATGTAACAAAATAGTCAAGGCACTTCTATTTTTACAGAAACCAGCTTGAATATCATTAAGTTTCTTATCAGTTTCTAGGTACCATACAAGGCGATCATTTATCATGCGTTCCATTGTTTTACAAACACAGCTAGTCAGTGAAATTGGACGATAATTACCGGGGTAATGGCATTATGCCATGATGGTGGAAAGTCTTCTGTCGCCCAAAGTCTGCTAAATATGAGTAATAGAGTTTCTAGAGAAGATTCCGTTAGATGTTTTAAAAGACGATAATGAATATTATCAGGTCTTGCAGCAGAATCGTTTGCTTTCATGAGAGAAGCACGAAGTTCGTCTATGAAAAACAAAGTATTTTATTTCATTCTTATCTTCTATTTTTGGGAAATTTTGAAATTCAGGTACATAATTTTTCGTCGAAGAGTTTTTGGCAATTGTTTCTCCTAACTTGTTTGCAATTTCCACACTTTCAGTTATCACCTGATTTCTATTACTGAGATGATGAACAGTGGACTTGGCGGTCCATAGTACCAGGTCAGGCGGAATTATGTAGAAGATTATACGGAGCGTTCCGCCAGCGGTTCTGTACACTACGATCGTACTTTGCCATCAGTCCAATATTTGAAATTGTAGCTCTGGATAAACCTGTCTATAGATCATTAGGCATGGCAACAAATATTATCCTTAGAAATGAGAAATTCCCACAAGAGTTATAAGCTCAATGCACTTGTGTGGACAGTAACAAACCTGTGTTGTCCTTCTTATTGATGATTCATCCTTGTACATCCCCGTGTTGATCCAAGAACTTGAGGGATACCCTATCACATTTGGAACAAAGCTGTGCAAAGCCTTTCTTGAGCTGACGATAAATATAACTGGTGTGAAATATGACATCGATGGCCTGAAGAAACTTAACATTGGCGGGGATATTAATGAACAAAGACGACCCATGGTAGACGCCAACCGGTACACAGGCGAAGATCTCACAGCCACGTGTTGGAGCGATCAGAGGAATCATGTAGAGAAACTGAAGAATCATGACGAATCCATGGGGTATCTTGTCGAGAGCCAGGGGTATCTAACTGCCAGCTAAACATTCCGGCATCATAGCGAATCATCTGGGGAATCGTTCTGAAACCCGGGGGAACCTACCGGAGAACCAGGGGCCTCTAGCTTCTAGATACCCATTTTGCCATGATGATGAATCCCAAATCCTCTCAGGGTAGATGAAACACGTTGGTCACTCACACCTGTCTTGTTATAAACTATTTTTGTGTTAATTTGAATTTTTATTTACTGCCATCTTGGAATATCTGGTGTTAAAAGTGGCATGGGGAAAATAAATCTGATGCAATATGCACTGGTTTATGTATTACCAAAGGGGGACTCAACACTGAACCAAAATGCTAAGAAGGTTACGCTTCGGAAGCCTCGAAATACTTGAAGAGTATTCACTTGACCACTAAACTCAGAATTCATCATTGCCCAGGTTATTGACCTCGGCAGACTCACAAAAAAACTTGTATAGTTCGTCCTCGGTAGAAATATCAGTTTTACAATATAAAAGAAGTAAAAGGAGCACAAACTAACACCCAATATCTGGATTAGCTATGTTATCACAAGAAAACAGTAATCCATTATGTTCGGTTAGCAGGCAGCAGTCATCCAGGTGTTCTTCTGCTGGTCCTGCTGGAGAATTAGTACGGCTTTGTTTTCTACTTTCCTGCTATTATTCCAATAATAAAACTGTTCTGATAATGGCTGAATTCAGGCGTCATTACCGACACTCGTTCACTCTGAGTTTCGTCAAAGCCTTTTCATGGTATAACTACGTCTATATATGACAAAAATAGTGTCCCGAGTGGGAAAATATCTGAGTTACTTCGTGATTTGACACGAACGTGACACGACACCGACTAATGAGAGCTGGGATAGGTTGCAAAAAGGAAGCGGCTGCAGTAAAGTTTGCGACGCGCTCGCAAGCCTGATTATTCCGCAATTTTCTTTGGCGATTTTATTCCTGTGTGTGTATCTTCTTCAATATGACGGGTTGCCATATTTCTTATACACACGAGCAAATTCGTCATGACTGATTGAACTGTATTGGTACATGTATCTATTCCTAGCATCGATATCGTGTGACGTATCCCCCGTCCCATCATGCAAGCGTTAATCTCCATGTTACACAAACAGCAATAAGGAGACATTCATAATTGGAAATAGGAGCTCATTCTGTCAAATATATCGGCAGGCATATTACATCTAAAAACCAAGAGATACCTTTTGTGCTGAAATTTCAGATCAATCAATACAACCGACTGCATTACATTTCGCGAACACTGACAGAGAAATGGTCCAACACAAGAATGATATTAACCATTTCTATATTAAAGGAAAGTTCTTTTAACTCTTGAACACTTCTGGGTTTAATATCGTCGGAAGAACACTAGAAGATATGCACGACGATACATGTTTATTACTGATAACTAAAACGGTATTCTAGATGATGTTTTGCACTCTAGCTTTCCTGCCATTGTGGATAGGGGGTGTCTTGATAACATTGTAAATCGTGTCTATACTATCAACACGAACATAAACAGTTAAAGCGTGCTTATGTATAGTTTTGGATACAGCTGTCGACAAATGTATGTTAACGTGAAAGTCTTAAGAGCTCAAAATTGGACACCTTCATAAATAATTGCTTCATGAGGCCATGCGTGGAAATGCTTCACATAGGTTAATAGAGGTAATGGAGCTCTTTTCAAGTTACGAGGCGCAAGGCGCACTAAGATAATGGGTTGTGTAGCATTGACAGTCCAGAGAGTTAAAGGTGATGATTTCTTACTTAAAACGTCCCCACTTTGACCTAGTGCGTGTGAAAGTATAATTCCATGACCCCAGTTCTAAAATTATATTGCTGGATGTAGCTGCTGTTCCCACGAGCCTCAACAGCTGAAATTCGTCGGGTTTGCTGATGTATCACGGAAATCCGTGATTGGAAACTGTCGGATATAACAATCACGGCGAATGTCCACTGCAGGCAGAAATGTACAACCCTTCCGATATCAGAATCTTTGCAATAACCTTTTGCGAAACATGGAATGAATGTGGTACCTGTATCTTGCTGCTGTCGTAGCTGACAACTCCGGCAACTTCGAACAAACATCGATGAAATTATATTAATGTTTCTCATGGAACCATAATGTTCATGAATGTAAAATTCTTCACCACCAACTAGGGAGTCGTCCTACTGGTAGTAACGTTTCAGATTGATACCGTAGAGGAAAAGCAGAAATATATGCTCAGACGCCAACAAAAATCATCTGCAGAGATGCCTTGTAGCTTTTTCTCCACCTCGAGTAGCTGCATGATGCCATAGTCTCCATGGAGATTATGGCAAGTGGTTACAAACACATCAACTACAACGTCACTCAGCACGTTTAATACATCTAGAAAATTGTCGTTCGTTGGTAATTTCGTTTGTGCTGTAAGGCTAAGTAAAATCATTTCAACTTTCTACATTTCATTTTTTTTAATACCGCGAGACAAATTGATGTTTCGAGACATTCCATCACCCGTTTCATCGCAACACTTTACGATTTGGTCTCGCCGCGCAAATTAACAACAGCACAAGTATGACTGACGTTTACTGTATCTTCTAATGTGTTTCTGACACACGGGTCAGACACGACAGTTGGGATATTCTTCCAGAATTCGTTCAGCGAATATTTATGTTCTTCCATCACACAGATGCAAGCAGATGGTTATTAGATCGATGATACACATTCGCATGTTTTGCTATTTCTGCAGTTCAGCTGAGACCAGACAAACAAATGATACTCATACTTGGCACTTGCAGTGGATCTTTGCGTCATTCCAAAATTCACGAAAGCATCCCATCTCCCAGGTAATTCCATTTCTTATATTTCTAATAACACTTTGTTCAGCTCCAAGGCCCCGCACAGCTCAGCACATAATCTGCTCCAATTTGCAACAGATGGATTATGGTTACAAGGAAATGTTTTCACCAATATTTCGAGGCACATATCTACGGGAACGGATGGTTTATTTATCTTTGAACATAAACAATTGATGTGCGACTGAAATACCTCAACCCGACGATTCAGTCAACGTAATTATTTCTTCGTCAGATTTGACTTTCGACAGCGACCCTTCGTCCAAAGGGAATGTTTGCGTCAATGACAGCCAATGTTATACTTTTAGGTCGTAGTCCATGTAGGTATTAAAATATTTACATGAACTCTACAAGAAGATGTTTCTGTCTTCAAATCCATATCGATTATTCATATCCAAAATGTGTTTCTTTTTGAAGATTATAATTATATTCTTTTGGATGGCGAGTATATTATAACGCTAGCAGCTGTGAAAACAGAAAGATATAGCAGATACTGTCTGTGTTGTTAAGAAGTGGAATTATATCCCCGCTTGCTTTCAGAAATGCAGAAAATCTACAATGCTTTAATAGTTTGATAAACACTGGATTGGACGCGACTGTAAATTGTAAAAAATCTAAGTACCAGTCACATGCATATACATGACATGTCGTATCTGTAACTGCTATTTATTATTTTTAACTGTTTATTGTTATTATTTTGAGAGTTTGATCACACCTATAACGTTTAACAATTAATTAGAAACAAAGTTTGAAATGAAATTATAATGAAAATTTGTCGCCAAACTCATTTCGAGAAGGAAGTTCATCGCAGAAACATTTTAATGGTGTCTTTATATCGACACCATGGATATGCTGAACGCATAGTGATGATGAACGCATAGAGATGATGAACGCATAGTAATGATGAACGCATAGTGATGATGATATGTGTATGTTCAATATATCCGACCTGTGATTAACAGCATTGTCAGAAATCCGTGGTTACATGTGAGCTATTATAAGACACAGTTTCAAATGCAAAATATCCTATTGCTTCATGTCAGTGACTGGCCACACGAAGACAGTACCGGTACATTACTACATTGTTTGGCTATCAGAAATCTGAAAGGCATTTATTTTACCTGCCTATATAAATAGCTGCATATTTATGGGTAATATCAGTTTTCTCATGCTTAGTATCTGTTTACCAGACTCTATGTCATTAAAGGTGTACATTTTCACGATATTTTATGACCATGTTTCCTGAATTTCTCTCTTATCATAAACAACTACTCATAAATGTGTAAGATGACTCCGGAAACGATAATATATCAAATTGATACCTGTCAAGGTCGCCGTGTTTTCGCGAGGAAAATATTACCGAAGAAAGGAATCTTATCTGGAAATCAGATAAACCCCTGCAGTATTTGAAGAATTCCCAAGCTCATGACCATTTCCGATGAGACGGCCTGCACTTGAATATCAAATTATTATGAGGGTAATGTGTAGGATAATATGCGGTTATAGAAAAATTAGGTTTTCCGTCGTTCACAGCAAATTTCTTATTATTTTAACATTTTTAGGCAATCGGCTGTAATTTAGTTATTCGATAAAAGTCTCAATTTTCGCGTCAATAATCGAAATACCTTCTCATACGACTTAAAATCAATTTTGAATAACCATAAAAAGAAGGTAGTTTTCAGCAAGAGAGAAGCGGTCATCATAATGTTCTATGCACAAAGTCGCTCTTTGATTGCACCTATTCATTTGAACCCCACGGAGATGTAAAATATGACCTTCGCATTTGATCTATTCTAGAAATATATCGCATAAACAAATATCTATGCCGAAATTCAAAAATATTGCGTCACCCTTATTTGGTAGAATGTGTGTTCTACTCGACAAACTGAATGAAAAGTTCTCGAAAAATGAATGTGAATAAGTAGAGGCTCATCTTATAGAGGCTCAAATAATAAATATTATAAAGATAATTATACCAATCTATATTGCCATTTTTTGTACTCACGAAGAAATAATCTTTCTAATAATATGTATATTGACCATTTACTTAGTTCCTGAAATAAAAAGTCAAACGTCTCACCAAGAGCCCCAAGACATTAATCGATGACAAGCACTCAAAGTTCGATCATGTTTTGTTCTTCACGATTGTTCACGTTAGACGAAATTCTATGATATATTACAGCTGAAATTATTTCACAAAGTTGGGTGAGCTATTAACAGAAATACCACAATGCACAATTAACAATTATCCATATCTCCTAAGCACCCGAAAAGTTAATCAACAAAAAGAAAATAATTGTCCAGGAAGTTTGAAACGGACGCCTTATTGCTGTAATGAACCAGGTACATATTGATTAAGGGATATTATGGTTTTGTAAAATCAATGCTGAAGATGATCAGATAAAATATTTTCCATAACGCCGAGAGTAAAAAAGACCTGCGGCCAATTACTCCAGTTCAAGAACAAGAAAAGGCTTTTTGAACAAGATCGATAATTCCTGAAAAGCATTTATCACTTGACCACTTTTCCCCTATCTCCTCACACAAGAAATGAGTATTACGAGCTCATCTACGCCTCATTAGTCTCCATAAATAACCTTCAGATCCAAAAGAGGGCTTTGGGGGGAAAACGTACTGCGCAATTGTCAAATATCTAGAGGTTTATACGACCACTTGGAGAATCATTTCTCACATTTGATAGAACTTGTTACCGTCGTAAGATACTGCACCACTGGTAAGTTTTCTGCGGAATTTCACAATATTGAACGCGAATCGGGGTAAATTGGCACAGGGTCCATTATTTATGCTTAAGTTGACTTTAAAACTATTTCTCGTGACTATGAGATAACTGCCGTTCCCTGTCTATGTCTGGACAGCTTTTCGTTTTGATGAATGTTCAGTTTATATTGCAGTTGAACAACATTGCACACATGCAGTTCTTTTTACTTTCAATTTCAGTTGCGAATAATGAGACAGATCCGCCCAGACAAAGTCCTCATTACCGCCTTCTCCTCATACCTGATTAGTGTAATTGTTTCCTATTGGGGACATTATAACGAGAAGCTTCATATCCGACATTCAATATTCAGCCGTCGTCCATAAAAATCTTCGTATGATAGTTAGCACCAATGTTGAATGTGTAGTGCAATAAAAATAATAGTAATAAAAAAACAACAGATGGTTTATCACAAGAGTCAACAGTCTTCAATATTGTCAGCAAGACAATAGGATGTTCCTCACATAAAATCTAATCACTGACCATATTGATTCCAAGGACGAAAGTATAATCACCAGGCCGAGTATTCTTCTGTTCACTACTGTGAAACTGTGTGTAATATATTTACAGTTGGCGAGGACATTGACTGAAGCCAGTATCTATGAGTGTAGGTAACTATGTAGTAAGTTGTCAACTTACTGGTACTGAATGTCAGCAAGTGTATATGATCGTCAATCAATGAAGTATGTACATGATTCAATTTCATATACCTAACAATGGCACACGTTATGACTTTCAATTACATTTCTCAATACAGAGTGCAACAATGAACTGGCTTTCGCCCTCGAGGTTCATTACAAATTAGTTGTGTAATCTTCCACCAATGTCTATTTGGCCCTGTTACTTTTATAGTGGCTTATTGTAGATAGATATTTATTTATTTACGTCTCACCACATTTAACACTAAAATATGACCGAGTTCAAAGAACTGCCGAGTAGACCGCTCCCTTTATTATACAACACTGCAAGCGAATGGCGTCTATAGACAAATGTGGCCACGAACAATGTATATTTGTTCTTGTAGATAATCCGCCGTAACCATATGTATGTATGGCTAGATGCTGCAGGCATCCGGTTTCCCGGCACGGCTTCTTTTCTATATCATCACAGCGCGAATTGCGGCTAAATTATTGCATCAGAGATCTCCTAGCTGCTCTCGTTAACCAGCCCATGTGCCTGTCAAGGTTTCAGTAAGGGTGACCATATGCTGGGCCGATTGCCTTATATAGATTCAGTGACGTCACTCTCATATATGGTAATGCTTTCAAGACCTTTACGGGTTCATGCGATTTGTTTTGGTCAGATTACGCCATTCCATTATCCTACCACGATTGCATCTTATTGCTTGTTGTCTGCATATAGTGTAGTGGAACTTAAAGATCACGAACATTTCCCCTACATTCTGTGCTGCCGAGTACATCTAACGATTACAAACTTACACATCACCAGCCAGTAGGTTCGCAGTACTAATATTTCGTAACGGCTTTTTCGATTTACGTATCGAGTTTCACCTCTGGCGATGTTAGGCTCATTGACAGTGTCCAGATGAACAGATAGAGTAAAAGCTTGACTGAGATAAAAACAAACATAACATTACAAGCGTCTAGTCCGTCATCCATAATTCAGCCGTCGTCCATTAGAGAATATCCGCGTCCATAATCCAAAGACCTATTCCATATTCCATATAACAGTATAAGCACCAAATTCAAAAAGACAATCATAGTATACATAAACATAGGCTTGTTTCCTGCAAGGGAGAAGCGGTCAACAGTTTTCAATGATGCCGGCAAGACATCATGATGTTCCAAAAATATCAAATCCGTATCGCTGATCAGTATTCTTAATCCATAATTCGTTGTAAATTCGTCATCTAAAGAATGATGTATCTCAGCCACGCTTTGATTGTGACTGTTCATATGAGTACCATGAGGATCTTGAAGTACATGGGTTCATACGGCCCCTAGCCCCGGGTTAAGCGGAATTAGACACAAGTTACGAAACGTAGCGCCATAGATCTTGCACGCTACGTTCGTATTTTTTTATCACCAATTTGAGAAACTTTGAGTGGAGGCGTTTGGTGGAATAGCCCTGTTTTATAAGTTTCTGTAACAATGTTTTGTGACGTTGATTAAAATCGTCACATTTAACACAAGATTGCTACTAGGCGTGATATGTATACGCCATATGCAGGTCCCACTGGAATATTACTGTCCAGAAAGGAATAGTTTACGATGTCGAAATTGTAATCATCTCTTTTGTCATACATTCGACGAGAGAGAAGGCCCGCTTCATTTTTATAGAGATAGAGATCTAAATAAGATGTGCCTGTAGGGCTATCTGTAGTTTCCTTCAAATCCAGTGAAGGTGGATATATATCCTTCATTGCGTCATTTACATAGCGATTATCCATAGCGAGAAGATCGTCTATATAGCGTTTGGTGAATGAGAAGGAACGGGCTTTGAATGGATCGGTTTTTGAAAGCGCCTGCATATAGTCATTTTCATAAGAGAACAGATACAGGTCAGCCAACAGGGGTGCACAATTAGTATCCATTACCCATTGGAATACCTATATGCTGCTGATATATTGTGTTGCCAAATTTCACATAAATATTTTTAATGAGAAATTCAAGCAACTCTATAAACAAAGAAACATTTGATGCGGTAAAAATGTTTGACTGAAATAAAATCACGTAACATATGGTACTTAGTATATTTGTTTTCCATGATGCGTTCAGAATAAGGCTT
The DNA here is from genome assembly GCA_036873755.1 of Hanleya hanleyi. Lineage (NCBI taxonomy): Eukaryota > Metazoa > Mollusca > Polyplacophora > Lepidopleurida > Hanleyidae > Hanleya > Hanleya hanleyi. Next base: position 56,929 of record JAVTVY010023771.1, on the reverse strand, counting down.
CTTCTCCGATTACGCCGTTCTATACTCCCACCACCATTGCACTTTTTTCCTATACACTGGAACTAACATCAGGCTAATATTGGTCCAGTTAAGATGTCCAGAGGGTTAGCTAGACACAGAAAAAGATTTACAAACGTTTTCAGCAACCTCTTCGCACCACCAGTGTGTTGATATTTGAGTTTGCTACGCAATTCCAGCAAACGTGCGAGTTTATTATCTTTCTAGAAGTTTACGTGTTGTGGCCGATCCCCAATCCCGGAAGAGAATAGCTGTTGTGGAGATTCTTGTTGGAAGCAAACAAATTATCAGCGGAAAGACGGTGATTGGATTCCGGTTTGAGTGAACGCTGGTTAATTATGTCCTGAAAACCGTCACAACTATTTTTGTATTCCATTCATAATGGCAGCAGAATTAAGGACTGCCTGTCAGAAACTATAGCCACTGCCAGAATCAGGAAGGAAAAAAATATAAGGTTTCGGGCTGATGCAGTACTCCATCATGTGAGTTAAAAACCATCAAATAAAAAGACATTCGTAACATGTCTAACATAATTATCAATGGGTAACGAGAGCTGATACTGTCAAATTCGAGTAGGTATAATGCATTGGAAATTACCAGACAGTGTAATGTGTTTATGCTGTAATTTCCGGTAAGATCAATAGAACCGGTCATATTCATTTCTGAAATACTGACAGAAAAATGGTCCAATAATTGGAAGACAATGGCGTAATGTGTCAAATATTTACATCTTTTAAAGTGGAAAATTCCCAGTATCAAGGGATTACATCAAGGAATATTGATGGCATTTCTCGATTTGGCCTCGTCACAAAGATCGCTTGGATTAGATACACACTCGGTAACTGTATGTCGCCGGGTAGTAAATCATTACGGAGGTCAGATACGATATTTTGTGGGTATTTGCCGTCCACAACAATCTCCGCTTCAGTGACAACACATTCGACAATTAGGGACACGTTACTCACCAATCGCCTCATTGATATAGGTCTGATTGACCTTGTACTGATTGATATAGGTCTGATTGGTCTTGGACTGATTGGTATAGGTCTGATTGACCTTGTACTGATTGATATAGGCCTGATTGATCATAGACTGATTGATATAGGTCTCACAGCGGGGCAGTTGATCCGATTAACAATTGACTGAACTTTAGCATACGCGTGTATAACATAATAACACGGTTAGACTGGGGAGCCATCAATATATTCTCCTGTCTATTCAGTTTTATAGAACAAATATATTTCAGCGTCAGAGCACGGTAACTTTTCCAAGTTCTGCAGAATTCCAAAGTGTTCTGAGAAGTGAATACTCTATAAACAGGTGTTCCAAGATTATAACACTTTTCCCACAGTGTTCGCATTATCGTCCGATTGTATGTAAGAAGGACTTTGTTGCTAATGTTCTGTATATAATTTTGTAATGGACGTCTCAATCTCGTATATTCAGTGGAATAACGAAACAACTGCATTTTCTCAGTGTACTTAATCCCGTATTGAAGTATTCGGCGATGTTTACCACAATGACAGAAAATGTCAATGACCAGTGGTGTTGAAAGGCGGCATGTTTTAAGTTGATCAATAGCTATAAATGTCGACTAATCTACATCTAATCTAATCTAAGCTATGACTATTGCTGAAAGATATCGTGAAGTTGAGGTTATCGGCAATGAAGGAGCTTTCCTCCTATACATCTTAAATATATTCAGCTGTTTGAGAATCTAACTTACAATCATTCTGTCCTCTTGTCGGCCGGATTATCTGGAAAATCTGCCAGCCTGCCTTCCACTTCAAGAACATACTAGAAGCCTATATCTCACGTGGGTAGACTCTTGAGTAGGATCGCTCGTTCATTATCAATCAGAGCCAATTTGCCACAGGTGGTTGACGGTTAGATGGAAATACCTAACAGACGTTCATAAATACCGAACAGACGTTCATAAATACCGAACAGACGTTCATAAATACCGAACAGACGTTCATAAATACCTAACAGACGTTCATAAATACCGAACAGACATTTTTCTGATAGTGTTATCGTCAGTCTGAATATCGCAAAGGTCTTTGAATTTTGATATATTCACCGCAGGCATTGTCTTGAAAATACTGCTGTAGTGCGGACCATGATCTCCGAAAATTTACAAACTATTTTTTTTAGTATAATACATTCTAATTAACTCGGGACTGTCAGCCAATCGAGTATTATATGATCAAGATATCTGTGTATATGGAAGATGCATATCCAAAGCGCGACTAAAATGCATCAACCAGGCGATTCTTAGAGGGAGAGAGAGGTGTCGTCAACGGAGAAGTTGTGACTCAGTAATAGAAATACATAGCAGTTTCGAACTTCATGTTCTTTTCAAGGAATATTGTACAGGAGTAATGACATGCCTTATTACTGTAAAGTGTATACGCTCTCACTAAACAACAAACTCATAGTTTCACAAGTTAAAACATAAGCATGCTAAACGATATTGTACGTGAGTAATGGCATATGGACTGTAAGGTGTAATATTGTACAGGAGTAATTAATAATGGCATGGCGTATATACTGTAAAGTGCCCAGTATACATATAGACAAAAAAACACGTATTCTCGTTAGAGATTCTTCAGCTCAGCTGAAACTACTTCTCCTAGAAGAGTAACCATAGTGGTAGCCTAAAATTCCACCTTGACCGTGATCATACAATTCCTCAGGCATAACCTACTTCTAGGATTGAGGACGTACTATACATGGTTGTAGTTTGCAGAACATTTCATGATAAAATTCATAGTAAGGATAGTGTCGGATATGACATTGTAAAGCAGATAATGGATAGAGTAGCAGACAATGAACAGAAGGAGGAAGATATTGAGTCCTTTGTTTCAGTTAGGAGTCGTACAGTCGAGTTACCAGTTCAGCTGATGTTTCTCGGCAAGTGTCCCTTGTTTATTCTTGAAATAATTCCGGTGGTGTATATTTATATATTTCTTTATAGAAATATATTATATATATAAATATATAAATTTTTATACCTTTATAGAAATTTTGCATTCGTAATATCAGTATTAATGAAGTATTTACGCAGCAAGATCAGTTTCTATGTATAGGACGAGTTTAGCTATAGAGTAATGAACAAGTAGTAAAATACATGTATGTGGAGTATGATAGCGCATCTATTGCTTCATAACTTTTATCTTTTTTTTTCTTCCAAATAGGGCTTTTACCTTTTATGATGGCAATATGATCGGGGGCATTTTTGAGGTTCCAATATGTATTCGCGGCTGTATTTTCTCAATAAATAAACTTCTTATACAAGAGGCATACATAATCTCCACGATCGACAACTATTGTCCTTCCCAGACAACCGTCTTTTGACCAAGGATGTATTTCATTGAAACTCGTTCTCGTCGGCAGTCACGACCACAAATCGAACAATACAGCAAAGACGCATGCCTGTTTTATGATGGGTACATATTCTGAGTATCTATTACTTAAGCAAAATTTGTATGAAAAGGGCATATTTGAGATTGCAAGTTTGCAATCTATCACGACCAATACATCAATCTGTTTCCTTAGTTTCTCAACACTATCACCGATCACTACTGCATAGTATTGTTATAATTTGGCGTCCAGTTGGTGCACATTATAATATTTTCGATTCTATTTAAATCTATCAGCCATTACCTACTGGAATATATTAATTAAAAATTGACAAACCTCTGACTTAAACGACACAAGTATTCAACAATGCCAGAGGATGATAGCACGGAAGTACATTATGTTCATGTCTCAAAATACAAGCGTCTAGTCCGTCATTCATAATTCAGCCGTAGTCCATTAAAGAATATCCGCGTCCATAATCCAAAGACCTATTTCATATCCATATAACAGTATTAGCACCAAATTCAAAAAGACAATCGTAGTATACATAAACATAGGCTAGTTTCCTGCAAGAGAGAAGCGGTCAACAGTTTTCAATGATGCCGACAAGACATCACGATGTACGAAAAATATAAACTCCGTATCGCTGATCAGTATTTATAATCCATCATAATCGTTGTAAAATCGTTATCTAGAGAATGATGTATCTCAGTCACGCTTTGATTGTGACTGTTCATATGAGCACCATGCGGATCTTGAAGTCGAGGGTTCATACGGCCCCTAGCCCCGGGTTAAGCGACACAAGGGTTACGCGGGTTGAGGGACACAAGTTACGAAACGTAACGCTAGATCTTGCACGCTATTCGTGTTCGTATTTTGCTATCAGCAAAAAAAAGAAAAATTAACACACTGTGATACTTGTTGACTTTTTGACTTGACGAAACTGTTGGTCAGGCGTGGAATCTGCTATGCCCATTTGGAAATAGTGTTGAAAACGTTTAACAAAATCAAGCAGCAATGCATTATCACATTGGTTTGACGGAGTTTCAAACTATCGGATAACTTACAATCCTTTCAGTTGTTAAAAATTATGCGCGCTTGCTGATGGTTGAAATGATAAACAGGGAGAAACGGTCGTGTGAATATCATTATGATGGAATATACATTTGTAAATGTGCAAAATGTTATGACATGCTCCAGCTATATCTGACTTGTGCTATTTTACGGCTTCACACTAAGAAGGAAATCAAGCCCAAGTTAACCCACCAGGTAAGCAGACAAAAGGTATCAAATGTCCGATGACGTATCTACCATATACGCTTTTATGAGAAACTGCTTTTCTGACTATGTTGGTTAAAACAATCCAAATGCAATTCCAGTCATTTTCTGAGGCACAGTTAATCTGTCACGCTTTAACTGTGCATGTTCATAGATGTACCATGGAGATGTATAAGACGGGCATCATACGGTTCAGGGTCAGCCGAACGCTTTTTAGCTGCACACAATTTACGAAATGTAGGTCCAAAGATCCCGCACACCGTGATCGTATCAGATATATTCTACTGTAGAACACCAATCACAATATGAAGAACCAGGTGCTCTCAGTATGCGATTGAAATCGTCACCTTATTCACACGATATAGCAAATGTTAGTAGAGGTCTCGCATTTTGTATCGCTTTCTGGGATATTACTGTCCAGTAAGAGATAGATGACACTTTTAATCGTTTCGTGTGTCGTAGAGTCCATTAAAGAGCAATGCCTTTCCATTTGTATACAAATATAAGGGTGCATATGATGTTCCAGTTAGACTATCCTTGGTTTCCTTGACATTCAGTGAAGGTGAATACAGTAGATGCCAATTATCTTCAGCGGTTTCAATATAAATCTATCTTCGCAGAATCTAACATTCGCTGTTCAGCTGTGAAGATCGACCAGGAAATCGGTGGTTAATTTAATCAAACTGTTTACTGTATTAAACTGCCAATGAAAACAGCTGTGTTGAGTATTTACAGCTAGGCGACTGTCTCGAATACCGATAGTGTTGTGATCAATGAGGTACCGTGATCACAGGGCACCCCATGAGACGGGCTGATTTAAATAACATAATGTACAGCTTGATGTTCAGACAGACAGTAATCAGAGGATTCAGAAGAATAGGGAGCTGGTCGACACAAACTTTGTTGGAATAACTGTTCTCGCGTCAAATTTATTGGTGGCAATGTGCCGAAAAAAATTACTTCCGGGTATCGTAATATCTATATAATATAATATACCTATTCATTGTCGATCAATTTTTTAGAAAAACAACTCATTTTATAAATCCTGCAAGCGTAAAAACATTATTAATGAATGTATGTGGACTACGTGAATGATTCTGTGTGGGAACAACAACAACAACAACAAAAACAACAATAACAACAACAGCAACAACAGAGTTCTGCAGAATACCGAAAGGAGCGAAGTTTCAAACAAAATACCTTGTCACTGTATATAATGTTGTATATCTACTAAATGGATGTTATATTCACGGGAATAAACATTGGTGGGAAAACGTTTTCCGCGAAAATCGTGAAAGATAGTGTCCCGTGAATAATAAGGCATTTACATGCAGTATATATTTTGCAAAACAAAGTGAGAGATAGCCTATAGTCCGGGATGTTAGGGCATAAAAGGGACTGTTTGGTTCAGATTCTTCCAAAAGCACCAAATTGGGCCCATATGTGGCCCATATGTGGCCCATACAATACCTTTTCGATTTTTGACGGGCGCCAAGGTAGTCGCCCCCTGGGGCCGCCATATTGGCGAAATTCATTATGGCCGTCACCCGGGTTAGAGGTCAATCGTATTTAAATGGCTAGAATCATGAATAATACAACTTTTTAGTGGTTATCGGTGTCGGGGAATCTGATTCTGATCTTATTTCAACGATTTGAGGTCAAGGTCACCCTAAAGGTCATTTTAGGGTCAAATTCGTGATTTTTAGTCGAGATATACAAACTAACTCATTTTATCGATTTTCGGGGTTGAGTAACCCGAATCTGGCCATATTTTGACAATTTGAGGCAATATTGCATGTGAGGTTCACAACAGAGGTCACCCGAAACAGAGATCACCCGGAGGTCAATTATAGGAAACACCAAAAGGGCTAGAATCACAAATAATACCATAGGGCTTTGTGGCATCGGAGAATTAGATTCTGACTTTATTTTGACGATTTGAGGTCGTGGTCACCTCATTTGAGAATTAAAGGTCAAAGATCAACAGTTGCTACTAAAAACAATCGAAACAAGATTATTCAGGAACAAATGTTACTAAAATACTTCGGAGATGACAAAATACTATAACTATGCCGCTACGTGCATTTAAATGTTCAAAATACAAAACAAAGACCGCTTAAGCAACAGTATACCAATGATTACTTTTACTACCTATGCCTTCTGGCTTGCGCTCTATGATGCCAGCAATAAATAATACTTGTCATCACCTTCCCTGTTATTAACGCACCCGCCTTCGCATTTGCAGAGGGTCGTGTATCGGACATCGGCACAGTTGCATTTGCACCTTCCCGTGCATGCCTAGAGTCAGCCGCAGTGCATGAGAATGGCATATGCCATAGAAGTGTCGCTGAGAGTGGTCCATAGCGGTTGCCATGTACTGGTGCAATCTTTGTGCCAGCTCCACTCACTGAAGTCAGAGATTTCTTGCTGGAGTAAAGCGACTCCAGTAGAAACTCGCTTGCAGCAGCGTTCGCTTCACATGCTGCAAAAGCGCGGCTTGGGAGGTGGGATGTTTTCCAGCGATCTGGTTGCAGTAGTGAAGAGGTGAGGCTTGGCCTCATTGACACTGGCTGCACCACATCCCTTGCTGTACATTAGTACGATGAAGCGTTCTATAAGCCCCATATGCACGGACTCGAGAGTGTCAGGATCATGCGTGAGAGCCACTAGTGTGTCGGTGGGATCCGATATGCTTATACAGGCTGCCCATGCGGTTGTTTTGCCACATCCAAGAAACTGTGAAGTCGTCTTGCACCCCGTTAAGCTGTGAAAGAAAGGTAGTGCCACGGACTTTGACGGACCAAGATCGGAACAGATGGTTTGGACTGGAATGCCACAATACTTTTTCCTGAACCCCTAAAATCCCGAAGTATGAATGGATCAGCGGTTTCTTAAAAAATGTTAACAAGAAGGAGCCGTTCTCATTCATCAGCACACAGATCTCCAAGACTGACATGAGCGGAAAGCTCCTTCTGTGTACCCGTTTTGAGTCCGTGTTCTTCAACAGGTGTTGTGATATCACAATACTTCAACCGTGCAACCATTCCGAGGCGGACACCAGGGTCCTCCTGCATCTAGTACATGCCACGGAGGAGGGTCATACAACAGCCTATGTTCGCACGATGGACAGCGATGTTCGGTCTTTGGAGACCCTTGGTCTATCGGAACTCTTGGTGGACTTTGGTACTGGAAAAAAATATTGTGATATTCCAGTCCATACCAATTGTTCCGATCTCGGTCCGTCAAATCCTTGGCACTACCCCTCTTCCACAGCCTTACTGGGTGCGACCCGACTTCACAGTTTCTTGAGAGCGCAAGCCAGAAGGTTTAGGTACTAATAATCATTGGTATATTGTTGCTAACGAATATTATGGATTAAGAATACTGATCAGCGATACGGATTTGATATTTTTGGAACATCATGATGTCTTGCCGGCATCACTGAAAACTGTTGACCGTTTCTCTCTTGCAGGAAACAAGCCTATGTTTATGTATACTATGATTGTCTTTTGAATTTGGTGCTAATACTGTTATGTGGAATATGGAATAGGTCTTTGGATTATGGACGCGGATATTCTCTAATGGACGACGGCTGGATTATGAATGACGGACTAGACGCTTGTAATTCCAACCCTTCAGCGGATGGTTCGGCGCTGTTTCGGCCCTTTCGGCCCATTCGGCACATTTGCGGCTATCCTGTCTCCGTGCTCTCCTGTACGATGTTTGCTCGCCGAATGTCTGAGACAGAATCCCGAACGTCCATTCTCTGCGTCTTATATAGGCTCTGGCTCCCAGAATCCTTTGCGCGCCCAAACATGGCAGCGTCCATATAGCGAAAGTGTACACTCAGGCGGTGTTGGATTTCGTGTCAGATCAGCAGAGTTCGACTTCTCTCGCCCGGTTTCGATGCAAGATGCGTGTCGGCGATATTTACACGTCCCTCGCTGAAAGTTTCAGCGCACAGTTAATACAGGTAAGTCGAATATCCACCATTGTCGGTCCATTCACAATGCTATTTAGACTGTCAGCATAGAACGTAAATGACATTCTCCAGGTCATGGGCATTTTCGTCACAAACGTTTGCTGTATTGGTTCACAAACCTCCGTTAATTAGTGTAACGAAAGTGCAGAATGCAAACGACCCCTTGGGATCCCCTTTAATAAATCACTGCTGGTGTTTGATACGTGACTAGTGTGAAATCGAAAGTAACATTGTGTTTACGTGTGCGGTTCACTTACCTGATGGAATTCAACGCTGTAATTTTCCTAGAATGAACTATAATAATCCGGGAGACAGACAATGCCTCGAAATCCCGGGGAAGTTATCTCAAACGATCAGTCGGGACGGCGAAAAGGAACGCTGGTGAGCTCACTTGCTTCGCTGTAGATGACGTCAGTCAGGAATCCGGAAGTCAACATTGGGAATATGCAGATGAGGAACAGTGAACTTTGCGGTCGTCGTATGAATTAACTAGAGAGAGTTGGAAGCTGAGACTTACCAGTTACGTCCGTTATGAATTATGGTTTGTTCCTCCATAGCCATATTTATCCAGCGAAGTCCAGATAAACTGATCGGGGGAAAGTGTGTTTATTTGACAATAAAGAGGGCGCTTGCATCGTCGACTTGTTTCTACCTTTATCTGCAGGAGAACGTTCTGTTTCTACCTTTATCCGCAGAAGAGCGGTAGCCCTATATTAGCTAGGCTCCCGCGGAAACGAGGCAGACCAGCAGAAACTTCGAGGTGAGAACACGCACAATTGTATCGGGGAGAAGAAATCCAATACATTGCCGGGCCGGAGAAGGGTCGTGATCAGGCCGCCGAATTCGTGCCGCCGCTGGGCCGGGACCAGGCCGCCGAATTGAAGAAGTGCCGCCGCCGAATCCTATAACATCATAGCATACATTTACACTCACTTACATTCACACGTCCGGGCTGTGTTTACTCTACTCCGATCTCTACCTGTCTCAACCGTAATGCACAGTTGTGCGGGTATTGCACTGGGAGATAGGGTATAGACACTTATCGTTAACGGTTATTTTCTAACTCTACCTGATCCTCGTCCGTACAGCACAGACGTGCAGGTTTAGCTCTGGGAATTAACTAACGGCGTTAGTGTTGATAGCATGGCCATACCTTAGCCGCATCTCTACTTGACTCAACCGTATTGAACAGTTGTGCTAGTACGGCCCTGTGGTTAATGGTATCGATTAAGCTGTATCCGGTAGGAGACGCTCGTCTCTGTGAAGAGGGTACAGCTAAACCAAATCATACACAGTTCCTACCTAAACAATTATCCATGTACACACGTACTTAAACACACAACCTACGGGTTGAAATACATTCACGCTAACACTCACAAGCTATAGGCTCAGGTCTAGAGCTTGATAAATATACACCGACCCAGTAAATCGTAGCATAAACGATTATCCATTCATGGCCTTATAAGCATACGGTCTCTCACCACCCTGTACATACATTGAGTAATTCACGGCCAATCATAGATTAATACTGTCTCATACAGTAGTATATAAAGGGGGAATCCTTGACCAGATACCCATCTATTGTGGATGACCATACAGTAGTATGTGAAGAGGGTTCATAGACCGGGTGACCATACAGTAGTATAGAGAGAGGGTTCCTATACCAGGTGCCCATACAGTAGTGTAGGAAGAGGGTTACTAGACCAGGTGCCTACCCATCCACCGTGTGTTATCGATGTCCGATCCTATGTGGACCGTGTAGCCGTGAACTCTAGCCTTGATGATTCGTCCTTGGAGCCGGGCCGCGGAATGAGTCGCCGTGAGCGGAGTCGCTGAAACCTGGGGGTGTATACCTACGAGGGGTGCCGTCTGCTGCTGTGGTGAGCCGTGCAGTTGAATAGTCCTGCGGTGTTACAGAGAGACGGGCCGGTGCCGTACAAGCCTTTGTACTGTGATAGTACTGTCGTGCCCAGGCCGTCCGTATCCATTGACAGTTACCAACGCTTGGAGGGGCTTAGTCGTGTAAGACGAGACACGACGACGACGAGAAGTCCATACACCCCGAGGGAAGAAGATCGGGGGAAGGAAGACACACGCCGGACATAACCACGGAGGGGCCAGGTCGTGTAAGACGAGACACGACGTAGAGTTCATCCATACGGGAGTGAACGAAGACCTGGGGAAGGAAGATAGACGCTGGACCCTACCACGAAGACCTGGGGAAGGAAGATAGAAGCTGGACCCAACCACGAGAGAACCGGTCGTGACCAGACTGTGGCTGTGACCAGGCCTGATCGCGATATAGCTAGGGCTATATAATTTTGTATATATTTTCTATTATATTGAACTTCGGTCAAAGATAACTATAAGAATACAAGTAAATCCAAATCATAGATCAGGGATCTTCTTTCCAGGGATTGTACGCTACCGCGATCTGAATCCTGTATTCCTGCTCATAGAATTATATGTCAGTATTGTATTAATTTGCTTTGGTTGTCATTACAGGTCTTTCTTTCCAACCTCCTCGATCCAGACAAGGTGACAGGTTGAATCGAACTCCCTCGTTGGCCAAGATCAGTGCACGAGTGCGTTCCCGGTAGCCTGACAGTTTGTCTTGGGGACCCTGCGCACTCTCTTGTGGATCTGAAACATCCATTGCGCATGTAAACGTTTCATTAGCATGCTTTTCTGTGAAGAATTATCATTCGCTTAAAGGCAAAAATGATACAAACATTAACTGTTAAAGTAGGAGCATCAGTTTCGGTGTGGGGGCTGAGAATGCCCGGTGGCTACCAGTGTCCGGACCCTATCTTCTATCCCAGCTAGGACATTTTTCTCCACAGTGGGGACAAGTGTCCGTCGTTGGTTGCAATAGAAAAGGATATGAAATGGGGCACTAATCACCAGGACATTCTTAGCCATCACACCGGTCTTCTTTTATCTGAATGTTTTTAAAGTGGTTTTCATGAATATGGAATATCTCAGTCACACTTCGATTGTGTATTGTGGGTGCTCATGTGCATCTCTTCAAATCACCCAGGTCAGATAGGATGAAGGGGATGCGCCTACTTCAACATTTCGTCATGTCATGTATTATGTCATGTCAGTCCTTCGTCGTGCATCAAATGCCAACGCCAACTTGGTTGGTACAATACCAACTGTCGAATCATATTAGGTGTTGCCACTTGTCACTAGGACCCCCGGTTTATCTTCTGGTCCTATTGTGCAAGCTTCCCATTCAAAATAAATACGCTGGTTCTAGAGTTTAAATCAAAACAACAAGGGTGATACAAAAGGATTCCGGCGTACTGACAAAAAGTCATATGATCTCACAGGCAAATATAGTGACTGCAATTGTCTAAAGAAATCACAAGAATCAAAACCGTACCTACGGTCACATGAAGTACAATAAAACTGAGCGGTCAACAAGGTTCCAACATGGAAGGCGATATATAGCGGCCTCTCGCTTTTTCGCCCTATGAATGCAATAGGTTCATAACACGAAAAGTGGTCGCTACCGCCTTCCATACTATATAATCTGTTGCTGTGGCCCCCTAGTGAGTTCTGCTGGAATGTCGACGTCCTTCTCTGCGAACGATTCCTGGCTGTTTTTTTCTGAAGCGCATATGTAACTTTATTTATTTGAGTACCTGGTACTCATAGTTCATTTGGTCATCTAAATATATGGATTGAGATGATTACAGCGACACTGAACAAGGGAGGTCAAGACTGTTCGGGAAACTTGAAAGGTTTCATCATTATCCTTGGACGGGTCATCCATCACCTAGTCCTCGTTAGACCGAAGTGTCAAATCATGTTCGATATTCCAGTCCAAGCTTTCAAATATGTCGCAACGCCACAAAACATCGAAGTGAAAAACGTTGTATCGGAATAATCTCCATAAGTGCTTAATTTCCCAAGGAGCTGGTTCTAATGGGAATGTCTGTCGTTTGGTCTTGTACCACAATGAGCCCACAATCGCACTACGCCAGCCATATCATCTAGAGGTGGGCCTTTTTAGATTGAAAAGGACATGCGTTTTTTTAATTCAGTTTGACATATATACATACATGTATACTCGTTTTCTGGCAAATTTGGGAAACAAAAAGCGCAAACAGTAGTCTTGGATTCAGCACGTACATGTATGACATATTTAAGTGCCGTTTTTAATATCACTCAATGTATCAATGTATGGGTAAAAGAAAATTCATTTTCACGTCGTACTTGCATCATATCTTGTAAATTATGTTAGAAGCACAAACAAATACTGCGTCGCTCAGCCAGCTAATTCGATCAACAGGTCAACCGATATCCACAAAACATTCCGGCCCATAACGCAATTAGCAGTTTCACTTGTCACTTGGATCTATACGGATTCCCGCAAAAGGATGATCAACATAATTTCGTGTAACGTATGACTATGTTCCATTTAGCGTAATGGCACGACTAGTTTCTTGATTCTGTGATACAAGGAAAATAGTTTCTAGGATACGAGGATTGTGTTACCGAATTAGGGGCATGGCTAGAGCGCTGATAATGGGCCATTGCAATTTTAATAGGCGCCCCCCTGTGGATGGTTTTAAAATTTGGGAGGGGGGGTATATTGTCTGAAAGAATTGGGGGGGTGGTTGATGGTGTAAAAATTTGAGAGGGGAGGGTATGTTGTCTAAAAGAATTGGGGGGGAGAAAGCGATGGTTAATAATAATGGGGGGGTGTGCTTCACTTTTTGTGTTGGGGGGCGTAGTACTCTTGATTGCATGTAAAAGCTTGGGTATTGTATATTGTAATGACACACCCTGTGGATGGTTTTAATATTAGGGGGGGTGTCTACCGCTGAACAAAAAATATTGGGGGGGGGGTGGTGATCTACCTCTGAAAGAATTGGGGGGGGGATCTCGCTACCGCTGAAAAAATAAAGGGGGGGGTCAAATATTGCAAATATTGGGGAGGGCGAGGGATCATATAAAATGCATAGTATTATTCTTGCTTCAGTCGTTGTATGCGCATGCAGTGAACCTACGGGAGTGAAGTATAAATTTGCAACACGATCGAATGATATAATACCACAGCAAAGGCCCTCGCCATCATCTCTCGTCGTGGCTCGTCTATCAAAGCTTACGCCATGACAGAAGGCTTGTCTAGATGAATGGACGACAACGGTTTATTTATAGAATCCCGAATCAACTTCTGGAACCGCGTCACATTCGTGACCCTCACGACTTCTGCCATATTTGGGTTACCCAAATGAAACAGCGCGTAATCAATTTATTCACGTGTCTATTTCTTCGCCACAGCTCGCGGGAAGGGAAGAACGCCGCGCATTTATTGGAAGTTAATTTTAGAACAGCATCAAATCTACCGCTGGAAAACGGTCGCTCTCAAGCAAGGCCGAAATACACGTTGGATACAGTGTATGGGCCTTGCTATAGGAAGATATGACATCGCAAACTAATTAGTTATTACATTATAATAATCGGGTAAAAAGTTACAGCATATGTGCATGTACCCTGTTGTAATATACATTTAACTGTATATAAATACCTGCAACATACGCAGGCATATACATGGTTCCCATAAATCGTTGAAACTTCCATACAAGCGTCTAGTCCGTCATTCATAATTCAGCCGTCGTCCATTATAGAATATCCGCGTCCATAATCCAAAGACCTCTTCCATATCCATATAACAGTATTAGCACCAAATTCAAAAAGACAATCATAGTATACATAAACATAGGCTAGTTTCCTGCAACAGAGAAGCGGTCAACAGTTTTCAATGATGCAGACAAGATATCATGATTTTCCAAAAATATAAAATCCGTATCGCTGATCAGTATTCTTAATCCATAATAATCGTTGTAAAGTCGTTATCTAGACAATGATGTATCTCAGTCACGCTTTGATTGTGACTGTTCATATGAGCACCATGAGGATCTTGAAGTACATGGGTTCATACGGCCCCTAGCCCCGGGTTAAGCAGAATTAGACACAAGTTACGAAACGTAACGCCATAGATCTTGCACGCTACGTTCGTATTTTGCTATCAGCTATCCATGTCATAAACCCATGTAATATATATTTCGTACCCACCATCCTACAATATGATTGGTCAGTGAGATCAGTTCTTTGATGTAAGTTTGAGCCAATCAAAAGTTACAATTCACAACGGTAGAGTCGGGCTGCTGCAGTCAGACAACTAGAAGGTTCTCATAACAAAAATTCCAGTCCAAAATTCCACGCAATTCACATTTCTATATGGTGTTCAGTTTCTTCGAAGTAAATCTCGCGTGTCGAGAAAACACAAAAAGTTGACGTCGACTTTTGAAAAGCGACGTCGTTTGGACTCTCGTACGTCTCAAGTCGAGTTTTGCAATGTTAAAGAGATGAAGGACTTAAGTAGTATAGTCTACGGAAAAAAGGTCGTATTGACCTCTTTGCACTTAAACTTGAGGGATAACTCTTGATTCCCGTGAACCATCCGACAGGGGGAGCCACCAGCTCAAGAGAGCTCCCCGCAAAAGGGAGGTAACTCTTGATGCACTTTTGTGATTTTGGCAAATGCCGGGTTATCTTCCCTGATTCGAACATTTGCATATTAAATCTATACGGAAAAATGCCTGTATGGGGTATGGATGGTCGGATTGGGTCGTATGAGGTATCAATGTGAAGCAGTCGTGAAGGGGCATCTGATGGGCTGGGTGTGGGCTGAAATATCGTCATTCTGCGCATGCGCGGTGGACAAAGTGTATGGAAATAGACGTTTTGGGGTCTAGGGGACCCACTAATGGTCCGATGGAGTTGAGTGCGGTATCAATGTGAAGCCTATGTGAGGGGGCATCCGATGGGGTGGGTGTGGGGTTGGAATATCGTCATTCTGCGCATGCGCGGTAGACAAAGGGTATGGAAATAGACGTTTTGGGATCTAGGGGAGCCCTTAATGGTCCGATGGAGTTGAATGAGGTATCAATGTGAAGCCTATGTGAGGGGGCATCCGATGGGGTGGGTGTGGGGTTGGTAGACCAAGAGTATGGAAATAGACGTTTTGGGATCTAGGGGAGCCCCTAATGGGCTGATGGAGTCGTACGAGGTATCAATGTGAAGCCTATGTGAGGGGGCATCCGCCTGGACTAGTGTCTCGGCCGTTGTCAACATTCTGCGCATGGGTATGGAAATACTTGTTTTGGGATCTAGGGGAGCCCCTAATGGTCCGATGGAGTTGAATGAGGTATCAATGTGAAGCCTATGTGAGGGGGCATCCGATGGGGTGGGTGTGGGGTTGGTAGACCAAGAGTATGGAAATAGACGTTTTGGGATCTAGGGGAGCCCCTAATGGGCTGATGGAGTCGTACGAGGTATCAATGTGAAGCCTATGTGAGGGGGCATCCGCCTGGACTAGTGTCTCGGCCGTTGTCAACATTCTGCGCATGGGTATGGAAATACTTGTTTTGGGATCTAGGGGAGCCCCTAATGGTCCGATGGAGTTGAATGAGGTATCAATGTGAAGCCTATGTGAGGGGGCATCCGATGGGGTGGGTGTGGGGTTGGAATATCGTCATTCTGCGCATGCGCGGTGGACAAAGGGTATGGAAATAGACGTTTTGGGATCTAGGGGAGCCCCTAATGGTCCGATGGAGTTGAATGAGGTATCAATGTGAAGCCTATGTGAGGAGGCATCCGATGGGGTGGGTGTAGGGTTGGAATATCGTCATTCTGCGCATGCGCGGTAGACAAAGGGTATGGAAATAGACGTTTTGGGATCTAGGGGAGCCCTTAATGGTCCGATGGAGTCGTATGAGGTATCAATGTGAAGCCTATGTGAGGGGGCATCCGCCTGGACTAGTGTCTCGGCCGTTGTCAACATTCTGCGCTTGGGTATGAAATACATGTTTTGGGATCTAGGGGAGCTCCTAATGGTCCGATGGAGTTGAATGAGGTATCAATGTGAAGCCTATGTGAGGGGGCATCCGATGGGGTGGGTGTAGGGTTGGAATATCGTTATTCTGCGCATGCGCCGTAGACAAAGGGTATGGAAATAGACGTTTTGGGATCTAGGAGAGCCCTTAATGGTCCGATGGAGTGGAATGAGGTATCAATGTGAAGCCTATGTGAGGGGGCATCCGATGGGGTGGGTGTGGGGTTGGTAGACCAAGAGTATGGAAATAGACGTTTTGGGATCTAGGGGAGCCCCTAATGGGCTGATGGAGTCGTATGAGGTATCAATGTGAAGCCTATGTGAGGGGGCATCCGATGGGGTGGGTGTGACGTAAAACTGACGTCATTCTGCGCATGCGCAGTAGACCAAGGGCATGGAAATAGACGTTTTGGGATCTAGGGGAGCCCCTAATGGGCCGATGGAGTCGTATGAGGTATCAATGTGAAGCCTATGTGAGGGGGCATCCGCCTGGACCAGTGCCTCGGCCGTTGTCAACATTCTGCGCATGCACAAGCAGGAAATTGTGGGAAAAGGATATGGAAATAGACGTTTTGGGATCTAGGAGAGCCCCTAATGGGCCGATGGAGTCGTAGGAAGTATCAATGTGAAGCCTATGTGATGGAGCATCCGCCTAGACTAGTGACTCGGTCGTTGTCAACATTCTGCGCATGCGCAAACAGGGAATTGTGGGAAATGGGTATGGAAATAGACGTTTTGGCATCTAGGGGAGCCGCTAAAGGGCCGATGGAGTCGTACGAAGTTCAATGTGAAGCCTATGTGAGGGGGCATCCGCCTGGACTAGTGTCTCGGTCGTTGTCAACATTCTGCGCATGCGCAGGCAGGGAATTGTAGGAAAAGGATATGGAAATAGACGTTTTGGGGTCTGGGTGGGCCACTAGTGATCCTATGGAGTCGAGTGAGGTATCGTTGTGAAGGATACGTGAGGGGGCATCCACCCGGACTAGTGTGTCGACCGTACTCGACATTCTACGAATGCGCAAACAGGGAATTGTGGGAAAAGTGCATTGGAAGGAACGTTTTGGGGTCTAGGTGTGCCACTGATGGTCTGATTGACTCGAATGAGGTATCAATGTGATGCATACGTGAGGGCGCATCCGCCTGGGTGGATGGGGGTTAGGAATATCGTCATTTTGCGCATGCGCAGGCAGACCGTAGTATGGAAATAGACATTTTGAGGCCGATATGAACCACTATTGGTCCGAATGTGTCTAGGGAAGTGTTATTTTGTAGCTCTCGGGATGTAGACCACGACTTGAAGGGATGGCCACGTCACCTGTGACGTCACTGGTGACGTCATCAGTGAGAGTAGTAGCGAAAGCGGAAGTTTCGGAGGTGCGATGGAGTGCATTTGGAGTAGATAACGATCTATTTTTCCAGCCAACTACCTGGTAGAGTTACCTGTGAGTGTGAGTGTATGCGCACGTGTGTGTGAGTGTGAGTGAATGAGTGAGTGAGTGAGTGAGTGTGAGTGAGTGAGTGAGTGAGTGAGTGAGTGAGGGAGTGAGTGAGTGAAGCATGCACAACGCCCGTGAGGCGTCCCCAACGGCCGTCTTAACGCATGGACGCACTAACGACGGTGAGTGAGTGAGTGAGTGAGTGAGTGAGATCCGACCGGACTAATGTATCGTCGGGTTTCATCATTTTGCGCATGCGCAGTCTGGCCGTAGTATAGAAAGCAGGCCTTTTGGGATCGGTGAGTGGGTGAGTGATTGAGGGAGTGACTGAGGTAGTGAGTGAGGAAGTGAGTGAGTGAGGTAGTGAGTGAGTGAGTGAGTGAGTGAGTGAGTTAGTGAGTGAGTGAGTGAGGTAGTGAGTGAGTGAGTGAGTGGTCATATAAGGTCGTTTGTACACCATTAGCCTCAGTCTGTATCCATCCTGTGACCGGGTACCATGTCGAGTACATGTCCGTTCTGTCAAAAGACACTCTCTCGTCGCGACAATATGCTCAGACATCTACGTCTAACGCATAGACAAGAGACACCACCAATTCCCGCTTTAGGTCCACCAAGTGGCGTAGAACATCCCTATACGATGACGGTGAGCGGCCCTACGGGGTGTGGAAAGACGTCCTGGGTGATGAAGTTTTTAGAGGCGGGTGTGGCAACCCCAGCTCCGACACGTGTTGTTTGGTGTTATAGCCAGTGGCAGCCCGCCTACGAAACTACGCGATTACAGAATGTGAGCTTTGTCCCAGGAATTCCTTACGACATAGACGAACCCCATTACTTTGATTCCGAGCAGACCAACGTGGTAGTTCTCGATGATCTGATGAGTGCAGCCAAGGACAATTCGAAAATCGCCGACCTATTCACCAAAGGGTCCCATCATCGCAATCTGTCCGTCATCTATTTGACTCAGAATCTCTTTTCTCAAGGGAAGGCGTCCAGAGATATTGCCTTGAACTGCCAATACTGCCAATGTTGTTCTCCAATCCCATCGACAGAGCACAAATCCGTGTGTTTGGTTGTCGAATTTATCCTCAGAACATCGACCATTTCATGCAGGCGTTTCAAGGAGCGACAAGTCGTCCGTACGGCTACCTGTTCGTAGATTTAAAAGCAAATACCCCCGAAGATCGCCGGCTGACGACCCACCTGTTACCCCGTGAGGCATCACCGCAACGTCATATACCCCTACCCCATCCACCGAGTCCACATCTGGCAGAGCAGCAGCAGCAAACCGCTCCCGTACAGCGTGCCCCCTTCATACCATTAGTCCCCGAATACCACTCAACCGTGAAGGACCAACCCAAACCCGTACAAGGGAATGAACATAATGTGAACTCGAGGCTATGGAAGGATTTGTTCAAAGAGAGTATGGACGCCGAGCTGGGCGAGATGTTGGAGGCCACAGGAAACAAATTTCACCGCAAAGGGTATTCGAAAGAGGAAGCCGCAATGTTAGCCCATAACGGATTGGCACCCAGACTACGACGGGCTTTATGTCAGCAGTATGTCGACCTCCTGACCCATATAAAATTGTTGGAAAAGGATGCGGTTCATATGGAAATCGAAAAAACAGCGTCGATGTTGAAAACCTCAGGCATGAACTGGAAAGCGGCGTATGTCACAGCAATAGCACAAAAGAAACATTTGTTCGAACGCATCATTAAGATCAAAAGCGTCTCACTATAAATAGACCACACGGCACCAGTCCCCTCATTTCACCCTGAGCTCTGCAGAGTCCAACTTGTTTGAACCCGACAACGAGGATATTCTAGCCGAAGCATTACGTCAAGCCAATGTCGATACTATTATTGATACAGCGCAAGGTGAATCCACCGTTCAGCACCAACGCATGCCTTCTCATCTTACCAGGCTCATAGATGACATCCAATGGCTGACACGGGTATGTCTTCTGCTGCATAAGAAACAGATAATACCCAATGAGGATACCAACACAACTACCCGTGCCCAGAATCTGCTGACCCTGCATGAGGCTTTCAAACCTTTATGGAAACCCAGCTGGAGACGGGAAATTATCTTCTTCAACCTCCAACATCAACGTCCAGTGATGATGGACATTGCATAACGCGTTGAGACAGGTATGGAGACGGGCGTTGAGACGGACGTTACGGCGTTGAGATGGGCGTTAAAGCGTAACAACAGGCGTTGACGGGCGTCACTGCATTTCAATGTATTGGTGTCTAGAAAAATGAGAGCTGAGCTCATTCACCAGGGCGTTGAAGCGTTAGGCTAAGCGTTGACGGGCGTTATAAAAGCAAGTTTATTCTCAAAACACACTCAGTCGACGTTCAACCGTCGACATGGCTTATATTTGCTTTGAGTGCGAACGCACGTTCACCAGACATTACGATATGATGCGACACCAGAAGACTTTCCATCCAGACTCCGAGGAGCCCACTGAGGAAGCGGATGAGAGTGTATCGACTGATACCGAAACCGAGATTGCTGACAGTCTATCTACTGATACATAGAGCTTGACCTCAGACAGTCAGCCTACATCCCAGGAAAGTGAGGCAGAACCTGCCTTCTGGGATCGTATTGTGGATGAAGCTATTCGTAGTTATGCTGCGGTAATCGAAGACGACGGACAGGATAACTTACAACAGGCGTACACCGAAATGCGGCCCTGCATCAGGAAAACAGCCATGGCCATCTATAAACGGTATAGCCTGCTGCCCCTTGAAATGAAAGGCGACCCCACGCACAGGTCCATCATGAAGACCAAGCGCCACCTGGAAGGGGATATGGGGTTACCACCCACCGATGCCCTGGAAAATGCGATTAGAATGCGCAAACAACTGTTTCAGGATATGCTGCCCGACGAATATCCAGGCCTGCCCGAGGAGGACTAGAACAAAAGGATGGAACTTTCTGAAACGGCGACTTCTGATTGGACAGCCGGGAATACATCTAACGGACAAGAACAAGTATGACAGCGCCAAAGGACGGCCTCGGATTGGACAAGAGTCTTCTTGAATTTTAAACCTACCCATCTCTAACTATAAATACGGAAACACGCATGTTAGATGTACTTTCTCACAACCTGTACCAGACCCTATCAAATGGAGAAGCCAGCCAATTCCAAGGCAGACGAGCAATCGTTGAAGATTGACGAAAAGGTGCCGGTTCCCGCTCGACTCCCCAAAAGATTTACCAAAAGATACCCACCCATAACTATGGAAATCATAGATGATTTATTCAGTGTGGGTTACAGTTCAACCGGGGGAGAGCCCGGGGATCTCCGCTACCATCGCCAGCGATGCCTGACCTGCCTTGAAGGTGTACCCTTGGCCGGGTGTGATCTTTGCACGAGGAGAGAGGAGATTTTCCAGCGGGCGGAGTGAGAGCTTGCCACCAAAGGCCGTCTTTTCCTTGTATGGAAAAATATGGCCGCGATTATCTCGAAAGAGAGACTTGTAACATATGTACAGACGGATGAATGAATGAGTAAGAATCATATTAGGTCACGCCGAGCAAAGATGGAACTTTCTGAAACGGCGACTTCTGATTGGACAGCCGAGAATACATCTAACGGGCAAGAACGAATATGACAGGACCAAATGGTGGCCTCTGATTGGACAAGAGACTTCTTGAATTGTAAACCTACCCAACGCGGCTCCCCCAGCGTGGGTATGTTATGATGGAGGGGAAAATAAACTATATGAAAACTTGTTGTTGTTGTTGTTGTTGTTCTCTCATCCTTGTTGTTGTTCTCTAATCTGTCTGTGTCATGGTGTCAAGGGGTTATGCTAGGGCGTTAAGGCGTAAAGATAGGGCGTTAAGTCGTTGAGACAGGTGTTAAGGTGTAACGACGGGCCTTGACGGGTGACAGCCATTCGAGAGCTTCACACTGATACACCTCACGATCCATTTGACCAGGGATGGTCAACCACTCAACAAACCTCCACGAACCCCCAAAATGCCGGCTTTCTATACTACGGCCAGACTGCGCATGCGCAAAATGATGAAAACGGGCGATACATTAGTCCAGTCGGATCCCACTCACATAGGCTTCACATTGATACCTCATACGACTCCATAGGACCACTAGTGGCCCACCTAGACCCCAAAACGTCTATTTCCATACCCTTTGTCTACTGCGCATGCGCAGAATGGCGATATTCCAACCCTACATCCGCCCCATCGGATGTCCCCTCACATATGCTTCACATTGATACCTCATACGACTCCATCGGACCACTAGTGGCTCCGTAGACCCCAAAACGTCTATTTCCATACCCTTTGTCCACCGCGCATGTGCAGAATGACGATATTTCAACCCCACACCCAGCCCATCAGATGCCCCTTCACGAATGCTTCACATTGATACCTCATACGACCCAATCGGACCATGCAGCGTATTTGAAGTCTGGGGACTACTTTTTCTCCGCAGAGGCAGACCGCATCACCGCCAGACCGCATCACCGCGGAGGAATACAAAGGTCACGTGACCTTGTATCAGAGTTCAAGAGAATAAGCCTCTGCCATATTGGTAAAGTTTTTTACCAAATTCAAGATGGCGGCCAAACTCTGGCAGTTTTTTTCCAGTAGACAATACTACCGACTTAAAAAGTCATATTTCCAGATCGGTGTTAAATTATGATATCGACCAACTTGTTTAGCATAATTCAACTATATCCCCAATACGCCAGTCTTTGCACCCGCACCCTCGATGCCTGCATATGCATCGCGATAAACGCTATCATACTTGGAAACGAACATTCGTGAAGTAGGTCACGCTCGTCAATAGGGAAATTCTCTCTTTGGGCAGCTCACAGTTTAATACAAAATTTAATTGATAGTAATTTCTTGCAGTCAAAATAGTTTTCATGAGATCAATGCATATTCAAACAAAACATATTCATTGACCCAAAACAATAATAGTGTGTACTTTTGTCATTTATTGTCAATATTTTGCTCTAAAATGTATGGAACTGGGGTTTCTTGTTGGAGGATGGCACATTGGCGAGGGATTCCCTGAATTGTCAAGATTGTTCTTACATCTATAGATGGTCGCTTCATCGCTATTAAAAGCACCATATCATTGGGTAAGGAGAAAACGTGTATATTTGTCGTCAAAACCGAGCACCTTGGAAACGTGTATACATCTTGCGCATGCGCGATTGTGCTACCCCCAAGTACATGTACTCGAGAGAGCTTCGTGTTACTAGGTTACCTGTTAACTATTCAAGCTACATATATTTCAGGTAAAAAGGAGGCTAAGTATTCAAAGAAGTTCTGTGTCAGGGGATTTGTAGCCCCGAACTGCAGGAGCACTGTATTGTGTTTGTGGGGCGGGGGGAGTTACTCGTAACTGCAAGCTACACGAAGCTCAGTTTGACTGTGATCATTTCCGGTGACAAAATCCAACTCTGCTATATTACCTCAAGCAAGCTATTGAACAACAAAATAAAATGAATGCACCATTAGCTTTATGTTATTTCGTCTCTGTGTGTCAGCGAGACGAAACCCTCTTCGAAGATAATGAACGTAACCCAGCTGAGGATTTCTCCCAGCAGTGGCGTCTGTTGGCTGGGTTCGGTCTATTTAAAGAACACTGCGTCTGGAGAAGACATGTTTGTCCGCTTCTTGGGATGTACCGTTCTTTTCGATATGTTTCTGCTTCGCCATTAATAGATCGCCGTCATGGGTCGGTTATTGACAAGGGAGATAACCTACCCAGTATGCAGATGGCGCTATGAATTTTATCCGGGGATTTTGTTTGTGTTGTTGTTGTTGCTCTGTGCTCCTTGAAGGAGTTCGGCAGGTGTTCGAGATGTACTTGAAGATTAAGGTAAGTTGTACAGCTTGAAAACTGCATGCACTGGGACTTAATTCCCCCCCCCCCCTCCCTCCCGTACGCAAGGTGTACAGTCTTAGCACACCCTTACTGATACTGTCACACAGATCAACCAATGAAAATCATGCCTTCCTACATCATGTACGTTCATAAAGTTAGACCACGGTTCCTTATTCGGGACCAGTCATTCAACGACTCATAACAGCGCCCCTAGCAGCGCCCCCTGGCGTCAAATTTGGAATATGAATATGCAAAGATATAGAGTTTGGAGTTCAAATTGGTCCGTTCAAATTACTCATAAAAAAAATACAGATTTCCAATCCATATGATCTGATGAAATAATTGCTGGTCTCGAATAATGAACTGCGAACCGCAGTCTAACTTTATGAACGTGCCTTCCTCGGCCGATGGGATTAGGTTCTGAGTGACTTATTTGTTTTCACCAACAGACTATACAGCCATGCAGAGCAAAGTGCCGGGATGTCAATTTGAATGCTCCCTTCCAGCTTGTACATGTACCATAGCTAAGGAACAAATTCAAATTTCTTTATTGGCCACAAACACAATTTACATTGGTTGAGACTGCATAACGAGACATAAACAAATATACCGTACAACTGTATGCATGTATTTAATATATCAGGGACCGCAGAAAGATTTTAAAAGCGGAGGGACTGACTGTCCCAGCACATTAGGCGAGGGTCCAGGGGCCGCCTAGGCCCCTAGATGGCTGGAGAGGAGTTTTCAGCAATTTTTGGGCACCCAAGGTGTTATCAGTTGGCCACAAATGACCACACATTTGAGCGTCGGGAGATGAAAAATAAAATCCTCGAAATATTGATTCTAAATATGCAGGCAGAATATTGACAGATGGGAAGTTGGGGCGGGGGGGGGGGGGGGGGGGACTGCTAAGGTTTGGCTTAAGTGTATGATCCAGCGGCCTAACCCGTACGCGTTATCTGACCAGGTCGAGATCTCAGCAGCAATTGCCTTCAAACCATTACGGTTATATTCTCTCGCATCTATTTAGAATCTAATTAGCAAAGCTGCTAATTTGCAGATATTTTCTAGGATACTTTGCTATTTAGAACGAGATGCTAATTATTCAATATATTCTGTTTCCCCGCAGACAAATCCACCGACCGCAATATGCCCCCTGCATCGATTCAGCTGAACGTATAGATGTTGAATGACAATTCATTGCACTACAAGATAAAACTTGCTGAATGATCGACAATGTTCGAGTCACTCACACGAGGAACTTCAACTGATTTGGGTGAACGAAAATATCGTTCGACTTGTCCGTGACGTCAATGGCAGCTTGTACTCCAGTGAGGTCGCCGATAACGCTCATCTTCCATGAACCAAAGTCATCATAACCTGTGACGTGACATGACGTCAAACGCTGAAAGGCTCTTTCTTTAAACTGTCATCGAGACAAAGTTTCACGCGAGCAAATTCCATTCTTCACGGTTTGCTCATACTGAGAATGTCGGCGTTTTCCGTTTCGAAATACACGAAACATCTGCATGAAATGTAGACTATATATATATGTGCGAAGCTCAGCTGTTGTTCCCCAGAAAGAAACAATATATTGTCTAATTAGCACTTTGATAATTGCATCTAAATTGCATCGATTCGCACCTCGTGGATACTTAATATATTGACTATTTAGCGTAGATTTGCAGATTCAATTTCACACACCGGCTTCACAATATATTGTCTAAATACATGTACATGTAGCACTGTGACAATTAAATTTAAATTGCACAGATTCCCACGTCGCCCAGACTTAAATAAAAGTAGATTGGCATATCATTTCCATGTGATTTCATTTAAGATTAATGACCGAGGCCAGGGGTATAGATATAGCAAGTTGTCATGATACTGTTAATATGCCTACTGCAGAAGTGAAACATGCAGAACATTTTATTATCTTACTGTGTACATTCTAATCATAGATGTTTGTAGTAAGCAGAATGTTTAAGAGATAAAATTATGTAACAGGCCTTCAACCAGTTTACTCTTATCTCTTTAATTCTCTCTCCATATGGGGATTAAGCTCTTAACTGGCGGGGGTTGCAGGCCATAACATTTAGCAAACTTTTGATCCCTGCAAGAATATAGCTTATTTACAGACAAGTTCTTCTGGGAGAATGATAAAGGGTAAACATACCCTGGTCATTTCTCTTGATAGGGAATATTTACAAAATTCACAGGACAAACGAATCTGTTGAAAATTAGGAAGGGGAGAGCTGTTGTTTCATAATGGTACCGGTTGTACAGAGGTCACTCTGACATAATTTAAGCTGTATTCAAGGACAAGCTAATAGTGACCAGCTATCTATGATACTGCTGGTGAACATAGTGTAATGGTAATAATGTCAGTGTTCAGTTAACTGACTATTGTTATCTTCTCCCTATCACAAAGGTGCCCCCAACCACTAGATTTATTGTCCAAGACTTCAGACAATTAAGAAGTTGGCGAGATTTGCATATATAGTGAGTGTTAAACATAGAATCAATGGTGGAACCGTTTCATGCCTTGAAGTTTTTCAGTATATACATGTATGTTGTATCTGTGCAACTAGAAATCTTCACTTTTAAGTACGGGCTATGCGTAAATACAATTATATTGACCAATGAGTGTGGTCAGTTTTTCGTTGTTAAAATATCCACAACTTGACCACAACACGGCTCATTAACTGGCTTCAACGACACGACACGATAATTGGTGGCTCTCCTGGTAACACCATTGACTTGATGTGAATAAAATGCAAACTGGGCATGGTGTATCTTATTTGAATAACCGGCATATGCCATCCCTACCATGGAACTCAGTTCCTAATTTCAAGAATCTCCCTAATGTGAAATCTGTCAATTGATACATTTAACTTTTCGGTATACATGCAATAACAATAATCAAATGAAATACATGTAAGTTGGTGTTGGTTAACCTATGTGTACAGAATGGCCGTGCTACATGTACATGTACTTGACAGAACGTTTTTCAGAACTAAATTGCACTAGCAATGTGTATTTAGAATTTAGAAAAACCAATATTACAGTTTTCCTCCCACCGTGACCCGTAAAGCTAGTATTAAATTTAGTTAACTGAAAGTGTTCATAAGATTCAATTTAGTTAACTGAAAGTGTTCATAAGATTCAAATTTTGAGAGTGTATCATATAATTATTCATGAAGATTACAAATTATACTATGATATGGCTCCATGAGCAGTATGGAGTTAAACTTCTCAATTGTTAAACTTTCCTGGTAAGAATGTACTCTGCCTCATATGAGACAGAACTGACCATCAGGCTACATGTACATGGCCAGTTAATATTCTATTATAGGACTCTGTGGAGTACAGCAAAGATCACATTGACCCTGAAGGACAGAACATACTGTACACATGTGTTGTGACCCAAATGGTTGCAGCAGATAAGCTGCTGTAGATGCCATACATTTGTTGATCTGGCCACCTGCATATAAACTCTGCCCAAGTTGGCTATCCATGTGAATTAAATTTGGAAGGTAACATCTCAGATTATACAGAAAGCTTTAATTCAATGGCATGGTTTTGTTCTATTCATGAAATCTGGTCTGTGTTTCATTTTCTCCAATTGTCTACATCTACATGTGTACCGTTGTTCTAAATGTATAGCCTGAGCCTGTGTGAAATGGGCTGCTGCCACAAGACTATCACCCCGATAGGAGTATCAATAACAAATCAGCAAGCTGAAAACTTAAAGCTTTGTACACATATCCTCCAGGTTGTCTTCATAATGATAGTGCAAATCTGCTGAATACGCATATATCTGTAAAAAAAGCTTTAAAACATTTTTGAACTTCACCCATTTTTGGTAGACAAGCACTCACTTTTGAGGATTTTTTTTTCAAAGTTAGAATTTAAGGACCACCAAGAACGTCCTGTTTCTCGTGATTTTCAGGAAAATAGGCAGTTTTGATAATTATCAATCATTATTAAACTATGGGAATTGTGAGGTACATGTACATCTTGATCCATATTTGATATCTTGGAAATTGTCCCAAACAAATGAGGAGAGCTCATGTATCATGTACATGTATCACTAAAGTCTGTTTAACGATACATGTATATTGTGTCAAAACTGAGATTCTGTGTATACCGAATCATTTAATCATTTTTTAAATACAATATTCACCAGTTTTGCATTAATATACTTCACATCAAGGTAACCCAGCTAACATATACGTGTTTGAAGTTTTAGCTTGCTGTGATTTATGCAGTTTATCACTGTTTTAGGGTGACCACAATTCTGTTACATTAACGACCTATCCCATAATGAACAGTCTTTCATGACTCAGACGGTAAATACTCCATTAATTCAATCACCAGAAGTGCAATTTGGGAGTAAAAATGAGGGAAGTTATAAATTTCGAATTAAGAATTTACATCAAATAGAGCATGCATGAGCACTTGTATGACCTGTGCAGAGATGCACAATTTCTTAGGTACTGTAAAATCGTTTACTATCAAGGATGGAAATAATAAGTACAACAGCAACAACAGTATAAAATGATGGATATAAGAAATAGACCGAATTTAGGATTGCTTATTAGGTTTGCAACAAATTATCCAACAGTAGCAATATTATAAGATCATGGATATAAGAAATAGACCGAAGTTAGGATTGCTTAAATATTACGTTTGCATAATAGATAAGAATACTTATAATATTGCATCTAGATAAAAAGTCTTTAAATAAAGGAATTTCTAAGCTCAATTGTAGCTTGAACTTAGATCGATGATTGATCTAATGTTGGATGGAAAGCGTCAATGTTTAGAATAATTTATTCATAATTGAATCTGATAATAATTATACATATAAAGACATCTTTCCATTGATAACAAATATCCATCAGCATACAGTGACATATGTCTAGACGAAATGTACATGTAGATGTAGTAGTAGTAGTAGTGAAATCTCACCTGACTCTGAGTGAATGCAACAGATCTCCGATTCTGACCTCCTGCTCCTGGTTATCAACTTTATCTTTGAATGGATGATGCCAAATTATGCAAATTGTCAATTTGAGACTTACATGAAATTTCACAGAAGAATGTGACATAAAAGTTCAGCACAAATTATGGATCTGTTTTTCAGCTTTTGTAGAAAGCTTGATTATATTCAATTGTCTGGAAGAAACACTTTGTACATGTATTCACCAGCTGTTTCATTCAAAAAATGAGCTGGGAAATCGGTTGAGATATTCAGTAACACAGGTAACACCCACAACGATGTATGTGTGTGAGAAGGGGGTGTACCGTGCAGGTTCCTTATTACATGTATCTCAGAATTTTCCAGATGGATCTTTGTCAGTAAGAAAAGCAACCCTGAATATGGATTTATTACAGTGAACAAAGTTACAGACAGCTCAATATGTGCAGTATATACACAAGATATAATGTGATCTTAGCCAACACACATTCATGATTTAGTAAGCTAGTGATGTCAATCTGGTTATATAATTAGTTTTGATAAGCCCTGTCATTTTCAGATAAAGTTGGTAGACTGTTGTAGACAATAAATATTAAGAGCTAACCTGGACTAGTATCACTAGGATCTTTATCAATTAAACCTCGGCAACATAAAAGTAGCTGAAAATGGAAGGAATAAAGATTTCAATGGATGGATTTCGATACCATTTCCGATATATATGTGTGCATACATACAGGTAACAGCCTTAGAGGAAGTCCTGGTAGATTTATTTGTGTGCCATACAGATAACCGTCTGAACCATTATCATTTCCTCATAACATACCTGTAGGGATGGATCGTGCTAGATGCAAATCTTTCAGTTCTGTAAGGGTTCTGTTTGGTACCATTAATGTAAATAAAGTTAATCTTATTAGAGCTACATGTGATTATATGTTGTGGTCCCTCAAGTCCTTTGATTTGCATGGATCGAAGAAATCTAAACCTGTCTTTGTTATTGACAAACATAGTATGCTCTGAAGTTCATTCCATGTTGTGACTCCTTAGAGAGACCTTAAACAAAAGGACCTCAAGCATGCATCCCTGCTTAACTTTGATTCATTTTATA
Organism: Hanleya hanleyi; assembly: GCA_036873755.1. Lineage (NCBI taxonomy): Eukaryota > Metazoa > Mollusca > Polyplacophora > Lepidopleurida > Hanleyidae > Hanleya > Hanleya hanleyi. The sequence goes on along the minus strand of JAVTVY010023771.1, from coordinate 26,979 downwards.
GGATATTAGGGATAATTTTATACATGTTATTAAACTTCAGGATGTAATAGCACATGTACAAAATATGCCTGTAGTAAATTACATGTACCTTAATTGTTATTTACGAATTCCCCTATTATTGCTAAAGATGTACATGAAATATTTAGCATTCATGAAGCCTAAATGTACATTGTACCGCTAAACTAAATGGGGGAGGTACAAAACTGGTTTCCCACAACTAATTTGGCCTTCAAGTGCAGAATTTTCCAAAATCGTCTAAACATCATTAAGGTGCAGGAATGGTTATTATTGTCTCGCATGCTATTTAGCAGATCTGCTACTTCGCAAATAATTTCTAAAATCAGTGATATTTAGAAAGGGGTGTGCTACTTTGAAGATAATTTCTAGGATTACTGCTAGTTAGCACTTTGACTTGCCTGTTCTCAAATGAAATATATTTTCCTACGAAGTAGGCTACAGATCGCAAATTGTCCGGTAATGAGTGAGTCAGTCAGTCCATCCGAATCCTTTCGTCGGCAAAATAAGGAGAACCGTTGACATTATAACCTTGATTTTTGGCATGAACGAGCATTAGGGCATTGTTACCAGCTAGCTCTGATCTGAAATAATTCTGATTAAAATTAGATTTATAATTAACACTTCAGTATATTGTTATAGATCATACGGAGAAAAGTCCGATCATTTAAGCGAGGGAAACATGACACCATGGAATTTGGGAACAGCCCTGGCATGCCTGGTGCTCTCTCGCTGTTGAATTCAACCGCAAGATCTGATACAGCTGAGCGAACTATTTATAGACGGAGGCTGGTGAAACCCAGTATTAATGCGTTTAACTCCGAGTCTATTCAACTGCTTGATGTACCAGGGCCGGATCACTAAATGACCAGAACATTCACCAATATACTTTCATTTTTTGTGGCACGAACACATCGATGTAAATATATAAATACCCAGAATATAATCTTGCTCAATCTCACAAAAGGCATGTTATAAAGAGAACCTGTTATGGAATGGCTGTTATGGAAGGTTGTACATGTACCATATTATGATGAAACGTACCGTAGGGGAGGGTCACATCATATCTCAATGAAAATGCGATCGAGTCCTAATGCCTACTCTACTTCGTAGGTCCTGTGACGTTAGTCACACTGCTCGTGTATAATTAGCACAAATGCTAAATATTCAATATTTCTTTCTAAATTGCAGCCAGAAGAAATATTCATGATAACTCGCAAACGCAAATTGTCGGACTGCCTCTCCCGAAAGAAAATATATTGTATAATTAGCACAAGTGCTAAATATTGAATATTTCTTCTAAATTGTAGCCATGATAAATATTGAATATTTCTTCTAAGTCGCAGCTCCAAATTGTCCGATTGCCTCTCCTTAAAGAAAATATATTGTATAATTAGCACAAATGCTACATATTTTCAATATTGCAAGGACTGGTGATTAAGGAGGTTTAAGGCAGTCCTACCCCTTATTTGCTGGTCTGTGCAACTCCTCTGGCAATAACAGGGATTATTCTATCGTTCTTCCTGGTTAAACAACGCGCATGCGCTGTTATGTAAGGATTTTTAAGACAGTCGCAAGTACTGTGGTCTGTGCAACTCCACTCAGACAATAACAGATTATTCTATCGTTCTTCCTGGTTAAACAACGCGCATGTGCTGATATATAGACTATTTAACCCTATCTGGCCTGGACTTTTGGGGACCTGTCGTGGCCTAGAGGGGGAGGGGGGGGCGGAATGGCCCCCCCTAATTATTTTTCTGACCCCTTGAGCTAGGGGGCTGAAACTTACCACACTATACCCTTGGGTCAAGCTCTACCACAAAATGTTAAAAAATCCAAGATGGCCGACTTGATGAAGTCACAGTGACGTCATTTTATAGTAGATTATAAATGTACTAAATATTGAATATATTGTCTTTCCTCTGAAAAGACTCTTGTGGATATTTAACTGCGAATCTATTCTATTCAGTATAGATTATAAAAGTGCTAAATATTGAATATATTGTCTTTCCCAGACGCCAGCTACATATTTAAGTGCGAATCTTTTCTAATTATATGATATTATAAAGGTGCTAACTATTGAATATATTGTCTTTTCCCAGACGCCAGATAGATACTTAACTGCGAATCTCTTCCAATTATATGATATTATCAAAGTGCTCAATATTGAATATATTGTCTTTTCCAGACGCCAGCTACATATTTAACTGCGAATCTTTTCTAATTATATGATATTATCAAAGTGCTAAATATTGAATATATTGTCTTTCCCAGACGCCAGCTACATATTTAACTGCGAATCTTTTCTAATTATATGATATTATAAAGGTGCTAAATATTGAATATATTGTCTTTCCCAGACGCCAGATAGATACTTAACTGCGAATCTCTTTTAATTAGATGATATTATCAAAGTGCTAAATATTCAATATATTGTCTGCTCTCAAACGTCACCTACATATTTAAATGCGAATATATTCTAATTAGATGATATTATAAAGGTGCTAAATATTGAATATATTGTCCTTTCTCCGACACGGTGTTACAGATATTTTGATGCGAATCTCTTCTAATTATATTAGATTATAAAAGTGCTAAATATTCAATATATTGTCTTTTCTCCGAAAAGGGTCTTGTGGATATTTAACTGCGAATCTCTTCTAATTATATGATATTATTAAAGTGCTAAATATTGAATATATTGTCTTTCCCAGACGCCAGCTTCATATTTAACTGCGAAACTTTTCTAATTATATGATATTATAAAGGTGCTAAATATTGAATATATTGTCTTTTCCCAGACGCCAGGTAGATACTTAACTGCGAATCTATTCTAATTACATGATATTATCGAAGTGCTAAATATTCAATATATTGTCTGCTCTCAAACGTCAACTATATATTTAAATGCGAATATATTCTAATTAGATGATAATATAGAGGTGCTAAATATTAAATATATTGTCCTTTCTCCGACACGGTGTTACAGATATTTTGATGCAAATCTCTTCTCATTATAGTAGATTATAAAAGTGCTAAATATTGAATATATTGTCTTTTCTCTGAAAAGACTCTCGTGGATATTTAACTGCGAATCTCTTCTATTTAGTATAGATTATAAAAAGTGCTAAATATTGAATATATTGTCTTTCCCAGACGCCAGCTACATATTTAAGTGCGAATCTGTTCTAATTAGATGATATTATAAAGGTGCTAAATATTGAATATATTGTCTTTTCTCAGACGCCAGCTAGATATTTAACTGCGAATCTCTTCTAATTAGATGATATTATCAAAGTGCTAAATATTCAATATATTGTCTGTTCTCTGACGTCAGCTACATATCTATGTGCGAATCTATTCTAATTATATAATATTATAAAGGTGCTAAATATTGAACATATTGTCCTTTCTCCGACACGGTGTTACAGATATTTTAATGCGAATATATTCTAATTAGACTAGATCATAAAAGTGCTAAATATTAAATATAGATGATATTAAAGTATCCCACTTTTCTGCCTACTGCGGAGTTTAGCAAAAATATCTGCACAATATTGCCAAGTATGCTATATAGCACCATGTTAAAACATAGGAAATTTGAAAAGTATCTAAAAAAAAGCCAATCCTGCACCTAACAGCCATGGAGCCTAGTCAGCTGTAGTAGGCCCCATGGTCCAAATGATATGTATTTATATATAAACCCAAGCTACAAGGTCCACATTCTCTATGTATTCCTCTATAAACCCAGGATGTATGAAGTATTTGGGTAAAATAAGAAATGGGTCAAGCTTTTAACCTGGCCACTGTGTCAGCGTTTATATGTTGAGTTTGAGAATGTCTCTATTGTTAGCAGTTTGTTTCTCGTCTGCTTTGATTGGCTGGTCGAATCTGAGCACATTATAATATATTGAATAATGAGAAAAACCATTCAATAATTGGTCACAAAAATATTCAATAACTTTGAGAATATATGGCCTAAAATAATTCAATTTATATTCTTAAACCGAATAAAGAAAAGCGTTATTAAAGATTTTGGTTGATGATTCTGTATTCAAAACCTAATCTAAATTATATATTTAATATTTTTGAATGGAACAAAGCAAAATGCAACATTTTGTCTGATTTTTGAATGAATATAGTGCTTTATAGGACATAAATTGGAATTATTGAATAAATTAGATTGCCTGCCTTAGTCAATACTTTATACATATATTCCATCTCTATGGTGAATATACAATTCAATCTGTGAGACAGAGCTAAATCATTCTGAGATCTCAATAAGTGACTTCTGGGTTTGGATCCTTCACCCTACCCACACAGATGTCCTTTCTGCACATAATTTCTGCTACACAGTTAGTGATCACCCCATACTCAATCCTAGTGCTAATCAGCTCTGACTATATCCTCTCTGCATTCAATATCACCATGCATGGATATAGATAGCATGTAAGGAATTATATTCGCTCAATCATTTCATGACACCTGATAAATTACCGAAGTATTAAAGAGATAATTCCGACTAATCTATCCATTTCAACATCTCTCCACTGTTGTATACTGATTGGTATTGTTATTTTCTTGAGTAGTGACTCCCGTGTAGCCTATAAAGCCAATTGCCCAATATAATTTGTGCTCAAGCTTAATTACAACTGTGGTATTAAAAGAAAGTGAATGTAGATATGGTACATGTAGCAAGGCTATTAATCTGAGCTCGCCTGAAATATGCTATATGTACTACATGTAGATGTATGCTAGTGATTGGTCGAGTGGTTAAGATCATGCAGTGCTGGTGATCAGGTACCTTATTTTGGTGGTTGCTGGTTGGATCCTGCATGGGGCCAGCCAAATGTTCAGCATTAGTATCTGTGCTATATTAAGAGAGTTTAATCCCAAAATAACGAAAATAATGTTATACGATCCCTTTCTAAATGACAAAAAAAAATATCTGTTTACTGCATTAGTAATTTTCACCCTCAAAAAGTAGTAGCATTGCTTTGGCTTGCTTGTTCACTGAATTCAGGATCCCCAATCAGCTTCTAGCTGCTGGAGAAAGATATTTTTTTGGTCAAATGATCCATTTTTATACGCCCGCCAAAAGGCGCACGCATTATGTGATGGCGGTTTCCATCCGTCTGTCCGTTCCTCGTGTCCGGTCTATATCTGGGACAGTTTTTTATCCACAGTTCCAATTTTTGTTGAGTGGATACCCTACGGGGAGATGATGTGTCGCGTACCAAAATGACGGTCAAGGTCAGAGGTCAAAGGTCATTGGGCTGAAAAACAGGAAATCACTGAAGTGTTCATGTCCGGTGTATATCTGTGAATGTTTTTTATCCACAGTTGCAATTTTTTGTGAGTGGATACTCTAGGTGGAGACGATGTGTCACGTACCAAAATTGAGGTCGAGGTCAGAGGTCAAAGGTCACTTGCCTAAAATCAGGAAATCATTGATCATTGACAGTTTTCCATCTACAGTTCTAATTTTTGGTGAGTGCATGCCCTAGGAGGGAACGATGTGTTGCATACCGAATGTAGGTCGAGGTCAGAGGTCAAAGGTCAGTGTGACCGAAAAATCAGGAAATCATTAAAAATTACTAATTTTTTGTGAGTGTATTCAGTAGGGGGTAATGAAGTGTCGCATACAAACAATTAGGTCAAGGTCGAAGGTCAAAGGTCACTGTGACCCCAAAATCCTTAAATTATTAAAATAACATTTTTTTGGTGTCATTTGTTTTGTGTTTTGTGTACATTAGGGGGACACGATGTGTCACCAAAATGTAGGTTAAGGTCAAAAGTCAAGGTGACATCAAAATTGTGAAATTGTTAAAAATCATGACTTTTTTTAGTCCACTGAGAAATTACGGGAAGCCGTTTTGTCATGTACCAAAAATTAGATCCAGATCAATAGTCCAGGTCACTGTGACCCCAAAATCAGGAAATTATTAAAAATAACATTTTTTGTTTCAGTAGATACATTAGGGAGATACGATGCGTCACATACCAAAATGTAGGTCAAGGTGAAAGGTCAAGGTCACTGTGACCCCAAAATCGTGAAATTGTTAAGAATCATGATTTTTTTGTGTCCATTGATAAATTACGGGGTCACGGTTCGTCATGTACCAAAATTTAGGTCAAGGTCAATAGTCAAGGTCACTGTAACCCCAGAATCAAGAAATCCTAAAAAAATATTTTTTTTGGTGTCAGTAGATAAATTAGGGGGACATGATGTGTCACGTACCAAAATGTAGGTCAAGTCCGAACGTCAAAGTCACTGTGGCCCCCAAAATCATGAAATTAATAAAACGATGTGTCGTGTATCAAAATTTAGGTCAAGGTCACTGTGACCCCAAAATCAGGAAATCATTGAAAATAACTTTTTTCTGCTAGTAGATACATTAGAGGGACATGATGTGTTACATACCAAAATGTGGGTCAAAGGTTAAGGTTACTGTGACCCCAACATCAAGAAATCTTTAAAAGTAACATTTTCATATGCCTGTCGAAGATGAGGTCGTGTAAATTATGCGATGTTGCGTTCTGTCCATTCATCCATTTACATTTGTTGTCTCTAGTTTCAAGGTATGGATTGGTACCAAACTTTGAGTATACCTTATTCGCATGGCAAAGAGTAGCCATACATTTTGAGATCAATTTGTCAAAGGTCAAGGTCACAGTTCCCCAAAACTGAATCAAGTTTAGCTGACTATATGTGTTAGGTTGGAATATTCAGAGTTCTCTCCCTACATGTATATGGCATTTGTTCTGTGGAGTTGTCTTCCATGTTTGAAACAGCTACATTTAGTTAAACTGTTGTGAAATAAAAACCATACATTTATTAATTTAACGGGGAGAGGGGTCCTTTATGAGCTTCATACCTGTTTATTAACTCAAGAACAAAGGTTTACTTCATCACTTTCTTCAACCTTCATGAAAAATTCTCTCGCCTGAAAGGAATCCATTTGCAGGAAAACTACTATTTTCTTGTGTTTGACTACTGTTGATTTCAGTGTGGGATATGTGAGCTGTCGGCTCTTGTTTCAAGGTCAACTAGTTACCAAGAGTTAAGCCCATTTTAATTTATCATTCAATATAAGATGTGATATATGTTACATTCTCAGAAGCACAAAATCATAGACCTTTCTCTGGATTGCTAGCTACCAATTGGAATCAAGGCTAATAAACAACCTTGCAATTTGGACCAATGTAATTCCATATATACGGGCGTATGTATTGAAGCCCCTTGGGCTCTTGTTAACTTTTGTCCCAGTCCTGTGGGCTATTTCAAGCCAATTTTGCATTGTCTTGGAAAGGTGCAAAAATAAAGCCCCAGCATTTTCATTCAGTGAAATATGATATATGGTAATTCCACTAATTTGGCTGCCCAAACCTAACTGTATAATGGTGGATATTTTATCTGCAAATATCTGCTGTCATTTTCCCCATCCTAATAAAATGAAAACACTGTATTTTCAAGAGACCTCTTGAACAATAATTGGAAAATCAGCGAAGATCTTCCTGCTGTGCTGTGCTATTCTGTGCCCAATGTGCATGTATTTGGTCAAAATTGCTGACAGAAATAATTGCAGGAGGTTAAAGAACCCAGTAATCCTAAACTGAATTTCACCCAGGCAGTACATACATGTAGCCAATACCGGTATTTAAAAGGTAATAAAATGTGTGTCCTGCTGAGACAAATTTCTCTAAGAGTGGTCAAGTGTCAACAAACTGATAGCTTAAAAGACCCTGTTGGCTGGCTGGCTAACAGATTTCAAGCCACTTCATACCCCCATTAAGGCCTGGACTAGATATTAATCAGTGGACCAAGTAGGTCAAGTATCAGTTTACTCAAAGCCTCAGGATACTGCCCTCTTACAAATGTTCTCAAATCCCCTCTTTGAATCATCATGGCATATGTATTATACTGTTTTACCTGTATTGTAGGCCTATATGAAATATAATTAGGGTCTAATGCAGTCAGAGAATTAGAAACTGGTGTAAAATTTATATGCAGCATATATATGATCGATCTATGTACGAACTGAGCTCAATCGGTGGAATACGTCTGATTTTATGGAATGGCCATGACAAACATGAGCAGTGTGACTAACGTCACAGGACCTACAAAGTAGAGTAGGCATTAGGACTCGAACGCGAACTGAACTCTTGGAAATCCCCACCCCCAGTTGAAATCCTGCCTATATTAAGATGGGCACCGCCCAAGTCAGAATCGCCAGTGATTTTCATACAAATCACCAGAAATTTTCATCAAAAGTAGGTCAGCTCAGAACTTGTTGGTAACAGTCTCCTAATGCGCCTTCATTCCAAAAATAAATAACGATCGCCGATTTAATTTTACAATTTTTTAACTAAAGGAAACAGATTGAATAATAAAAGTTCAGTAGATTTCAAGCTTTACGTGTGAAAATACATTTACATCTCTTTAATGGTTTTCAGTGCCCTTGTCCAGGATCAAAACAACTTTTTGAATCGCATTATTCCTACGAAGTAGGCTACAGATCGCAAATTGTCCGGTAATGAGTCAGTGAGTCAGTGAGTCAGTCCATACGAATCCTTTCGTCGGCAAAATAAGGAGAACCATTGACATTAGAACCTTTATTTTTGGCATGAACGTGTCTGATTAAAATTAGATTTATAATTAACACTTCAGTATATTGTTATAGATATATGTAAACTGTAGCCTTTAACGTGTATCCTATTTCACATCCAAACATTTCATCATTGACCACATCAGGCTTCAAATTCAGGTCAAATTACCCACTGATGGTGAAGTATCCTACATCAACCAATTAAGTCAGTCTGGTGCATTAACCCAGCAGAAGAAATAAAGATGTGGTATCATCCTTCAGATTAGTCTGTGTGAGCAACAATGATAAAAGTTTACTGAGGGTGAAACAAAGCCATGACGGCTGTTTAAAGGGTCTTAATTTATTTTCTTTGGGTAGAATTTAACTAGATAAAGTAACTTTGATCATCATGCCAAGAAAACTGTGGGCCGTTTTGCTCCAGCGTTTTATCGCGTTTATATGACCCCGCCATTTGCTGATTAGAGCGATAAAACAGGGTAGGCTAAATGGACCCTTTTCAATGCAGTATTTCTTGGCATGGATGTGAAAATATGAGGACATACTTTGTTTTTTTTGTACCTCTTGAATATTGACTATATATCACACTTGGATATAATTTGAACAAAAAATTACATGTGTAAACAAAATATGTCTAAATTTCTCTTGTCATTTCAAATCTTGATCCATTTTGATTCCTTGATTAAGGGGATACAGAGTCACTGCCACGGAGTGTGTTGGTGTGTCACAGCAATGCAATTCCGATTCACACAACGAAGCTGAGGTGGTTTAACGTTTATCAATGAAGAAAATCACCGATTAACCGCCATAGAATATAATGTGAAACAAGAAAACCGGAATAGTACATTCATCAGATTGCCGATACCCAAAATGTGTTGTCTCATATATCTACTATAACAACGTGATGTAGAAACGCTATTTATTCGTCTTTGTACCGGTTATGCTCAGGAGAATGACAGAATCATTATTATCTTGTGCATAGAAGGTGTTGGTCTTGAGTTGAATTACCGTAAACTACATAAATGCTACCTTTCTACCATAGTACTATATATAAAAATTTGTTGTATTGTTGGGAAAATAATGTGATTCAAAAGTTGTTTTGATCCTGGACAAGGGCACTGAAAACCATTAAAGAGATGTAAATGTATTTTCACACGTAAAGCTTGAAATCTACTGAACCTATATTATTCAATCTGTTTCCTTTAATTAAAAAATTGTAAAATTAAATCGGCGATCGTTATTTATTTTTGGAATGAAGGCGCATTAGGAGACTGTTACCAACAAGTTCTGAGCTGACCTACTTTTGATGAAAATTTCTGGTGATTTTTGATGAAAATCACTAGCGATTCTGACTTGGGCGGTGCCCATCTTAATATAGGCAGGATTTCAACTGGGGGTGTAATTTAAACAAAAACATTACATGTGTAATTATGTCAAAAATTTTCTTGTCATTTCAAATTCTGATTCCTTGATTAAGGGATACAGAATCACTGCCACGGAGTGTGTTGGTGTGTCACAGAATCACTGCCACGGAGTGTGTTGGTGTGTCACAGATTCACATCAGCACAGTAACTGGTAAACTATTCATTCAATCCCATCACTTTTGATCTTCAACAAAATATTCAATACTGTTTTAATCGAAAATTTCTGGTGATTTTTGATGAAAATCTCTGGTGATTCTGACTTGGGCTGCATGTGCCCATCTTAATATAGGAAGGATTTCAACTTGGGGCGGGGGGGGGGGATTGCCAAGAGCTCAGTGCCTGTCGGAGTCCTAATGCCTACCTTACTTCGTAGGTCCTGTGACGCATAGTCACACTGCCATGTTTTCCCAACAATACAACAAATGTTTATATATAGTACTATAGTAGAAAGGTAGCATTTATGTAGTTTACGGTAATTCAACTCAAGACCAACACCTTCTCTGCACAAGATAATAATGATTCTATGTCATTCACTTTCATTTGAGAGTCCAGACATTCCACCATTCATGTGAACAAATTGTACTCAACATGGAATAATTAAATTCACACTTCCCATTTCTACCGTATCAGTACTATGTTACTATCTGTAACAGTTGAAACCCAGTAAAACTTAAACAATTAAAACCAGTAAAGAAATTTGTCTGTTGAATAACAGAAAATATGGTATGGAGATTTGAATGAGTAAACTACTAAACAACTTACATGATACCAACAAAATGTCCCAACAAAATTCCTTGGGCGGCTTGCAGGATGGCTTTGTTTCACCCTCAGTAAACTTTTATCATTGTTGCTCACAGGCTAATCTGAAGGACGATACCACATCTTTCTTTGTTCTGCTGGGTTATTGCACCAGGCTGACTTAATTGGTTGATGTATGATATTTCACCACCAGTGGCAATTTGACCTAAATTTGAAGCCTGATTTGGTCTGTGATGAAATGTTTGGATGTGAAATAGGATACACGTTAAAGGCCACAGTTTACATATATCTATAACAATATACTGAATTGTGTGTATTAAGAATGGCAAGTTCCTACGAAGTAGGCTACAGATCGCAAATTGTCCGGTAATGAGTGAGTCAGTCAGTCAGTCAGTCCATCCGAATCCTTTCGTCGGCAAAATAAGGAGAACCATTGACATTAGAACCTTGATTTTTGGCATGAACGTGCATTAGGGCATTGTTACCAGCAAGTTCTGATCTGAAATAATTCTGATTAAAATTAGATTGATAATTAACACTTCAGTATATTGTTATAGATATACATTGTGTATGTAAACTGTAGCCTTTAACGTGTATCCTATTTCACATTGGCCACACCAGGCTGGAGCCTTCAAATTCAGGTCAAATTACCCACAGCTAAAAATACCCTGTCCCACTGTATGGCACATGGCCCTGAGGTTAATGTTAAGTACTGCATATACCCTCAAACAATCAGCGCTGTTTCCATAACGAAGCTGAGGTGGTTTAACGTTTATCAATGAAGAAAATCACCGATCAACCGCCATAGAATATAATGTGAAAACAAGAAAACCGGAATAGTACATTCATCAGATTGCCGATGCCCAAAATGTGTTGTCTCATATATCTAGATAACAACGTGATGTAGAGACGCTATTTATTCCTCTTTGTACCGGTTATGCTCAGGAGCATGACATAGAATCTTGTGCATAGAAGGTGTTGGTCTTGAGTTGAATTACCGTAAACTACATAAATGCTACCTTTCTACTATAGTACTATATATAAAAATTTGTTGTATTGTTGGGAAAATAATGTGATTCAAAAAGTTGTTTTGATCCTGTACAAGGGCACTGAAAACCATTAAAGAGATGTAAATGTATTTTCACACGTAAAGCTTGAAATCTACTGAACCTATATTATTCAATCTGTTTCCTTTAATTAAAAAATTGTAAAATTAAATCGGCGATCGTTATTTATTTTGGAATGAAGGCGCATTAGGAGACTGTTACCAATAAGTTCTGAGCTGACCTACTTTTGATGAAATTTCTGGTGATTTTTGATGAAAATCACTGGCGATTCTGACTTGGGCGGTGCCCATCTTAATATAGGCAGGATTTCAACTGGGGGTGGGGATTTGCAAGAGTTCAGTTCGCGTTCGAGTCCTAATGCCTACTGTACTTCGTAGGTCCTGTGACGTTAGTCACACTGCCATGTTGATAATAGCAGTGTAGATAAATGCACTAACAAATGATGGAAAATTAGCATCTTTATCATTTCATTATCTCATCACGTTTTGTACTGTGTTATATATACAGTGAAACATACAGTCAAGGGTTCCCAATGGGCATGACAGTGCACTCGCTGAGCTAACAATAAATAATAAAAAAATAATTATAAATCAAATTTTCATCAGAATTCGGTCAGCTCAGAACTTGCTGGTAACAATGCCCTAATGCACGTTCATGCCAAAAATCAAGGTTCTAATGTCAATGGTTCTCCTTATTTTGCCGACGAAAGGATTCGTATGGACTGACTGACTGACTCACTGACTCATTACCGGACAATTTGCGATCTGTAGCCTACTTCGTAGGAATAATAGGAAAGTGGCAACTCTTTTGGGGTTGCTGATTAAATAGGGAATATATCGTAGTTACTGTTTATAGGTAATTTGCTAATATTATTTCTATCAATGAGCATATTTTCTCGCCAACTGATAAATGGTGTACGTATGAATTAGTTACTTGTAACCTACTTGTAACAGAGCAGATCTAATGCTGCTATTTTATAGTGCGGTCCCACCGAAATATCATGCCGTAGGCAGACATGACACCACACTCAGTCACATTATACTGACACCGAGCGAATCAGTCCTTGTTCTATCCTCGTAATGCTGAGCGTAAGCGAGGAAGCAACAAGTTCCATTTTTAACTCATCTGGACCGAAGGCCCGATGGGCTAATATCATTGACTGATTGTCCTTCGTCCGTCGTCAGTCGTGTGTCGTCAAGCGTAAACATCTTCTCTGAAACCGCTTGGCCGATTAAGCTGAAACTTGGCATGCATGTTCCCCCCATTGAGTACACCAAATTGTGTTCATGTGGTGTCGATATGATTGTAAATATGGCTGCCATGGTGGCCATCTTGAATTTGCCAGTGAAATCTTGTCATTATTTTTCGGTAACTACTTGAATTTCCCCATGAAACATTGTTATCCTGATTTCTCAGTAAGTACTGAATGGATCTTTCTCAACTTTGATACACAGGTTCCCCTTGGAGTCTAGTTCTGCAAGATACCTTTTGTGATCTGATTCAAAAATCCAATATGGCCACCAGGCCGCCATCTTGGATTTCCCCATGAAACTTTGTTATCGCGATTTCTCAGGAACTACTGCATTGATCTTTCTCAAATTTGATACACGGGTTGCCCGTGGGGTCTAGTTGTACAAGATACCTTTTCTGGTCAGATTCGAAAATCCAATATAGCCACCAGGCGACCATCTTGAATTTCCCCATGAAATTTTGTTATCATGAAATCTCAGGAAATTACTGCATGGATCATTTAGTGTTCAGCAGGGAAACACAAGTTTGAAACTCATCTATTGCAGTTCTTTAGTGAAAATTTCTTACAGCTACTTTCTCCAGTTACAGCTAGATGAGCTACAGTGCCGTGGCACTATCTTTCAAGTCTTTGGTATGACCTGGCCTGGGATCGAACACAGTACATACCGCTTACGAGGCCGACGCTCTACCATTAGGCCACCGCAGTGGAAAGTGGAAAATTGATGAGAGTTATACATGTATGATCACCTGTGTATGCTAATAAAGTATCAGCAATATTTTGGTAATCTAGTGTTTACTGTTTTCACATTTCCTATTATTATCTCAATGCATTACATCTCTTGTTTGATGCTGCAGATTATGGTTGCCAGTGTCCTCTATGTCACAGTTTGCGGAAAATTATCCAGCTACCTAGTGTAATTTTTTCAATCATACAATGATACATGTACATGTGTATGCTGTTATTTCAATTGTTTAGAATTTAGATTTAAGTGTGACAGACAGAACAAATCTTTACGGTAGAATCTAAATTCTCATTTCATCTATCACAAATTGTTACATGTATCTAAACTAGATTTTAAGGCAAAATGTCAAAGACCAATAGATTCAATGGAATCCAAATCAACCAAGCACTGATTAACGATTGCTAAAGTTTTAATATTCGGTTAACCACTGGTTTCCCTGCAGTAACTTAAGAGGCGTTTATTCATCATGAATTCAAGTGGCACAGAAACCTCTTCAGGCTGTTTTCCTGGAATCTTTTCCCCCATTCAGAGCTGAAATAATATCCACTCACCATGTCCAAGTTTGAAGACTACACGTATCAGTCCAATAGGTCCATATACCGGACACGAAAATGACAGTTCGCACAAAATGAAATCACAGTTTGGTTGCCATAGCAACTGCAGTATTGGATCAATGTGGTAAATGACACATCGTCTCCTCAATATGTATCCACCCACCAAATATTAAAACTGGAAATAAAAGCCTAAAACCTTGAAAATAGAGGGGGCGGGGTATTCAAACCCTGAAAATATATTGGGCGAGGGACCCCCGGGGGGTCTTTATTACCCTGAAATATGTTGGGGGGGAGAAAGTCTCCATTACCCTGAAATATATTGGGGGGTATACATAACCCTGAAATATATTGGGGGGGTAAACAGGTAAATATATTGGGGGTGTATTTTTAAAAAATCAGGGTGGATGGTTGTTATTTGGGAGGGGTGAAATAATGTATTGGGGGTCAAAAAGAGTTAATATTAGTGAAGGGGGGGGGTGTGGACTATAATTTTATTATGGGGGGAGGGTATTCCTTGCCTTAGAAATATATTAGGGGGGAGGGGGGGTCGGTCAAAAAAAAAGAATTTACCATCCACAGGGGGGGTGCCTTTTAAAATTGCAATGGCCCAACATATCAGGATAAACATTGAAATAGCTGTATGCATATCATGCTTCTCCACACTGCTGTTATATATACAAGTTTAAAAATATTGCTAAATATCAGATGGGCAAAGCATGCCTGTTAATGTATCTTACTCGTCCAATTAAAACAATCGAAACCAATTTCCGCAATAAATATAGGACCAAACATCCTGCTTTTAACATCGCTTTGTGAAACTAAAGGTTTGCATTCTGGAAATTGGGACCGTGTGGGGTTAATCGATCTTCGTAACTTAAATAGATACAAAGTACTTCAGATACAACGTGCTTCAGAATCGTTACAAATATTGTTATTATAAATGAAAAAGATGCCTCTGTTTCAGATCCAATAAGAAACATCGCAATTCTAGATAATAATTCTAGATTATACTGGTAGACGGTAATTGATGGCGAAAATGTCCAAACCTCATAAATTTGACAAAAAAATATATCCTACAAATAGCAGGTGCACATCTTCGACGCTTGTTATAAAACCTGCTAAGTTTCAGGGACATCCATTGTAAACGCTTGGACTAATTGACTATACTTTAGTACGAATGGTGCATTGTAATTGACGGCGAAAATGACACAGCCCAAAACATCCTAAGTTTGACAAAAGATTTATATTTTATCTCACAAATTGCAGGTGCATATCTTCACAGCATGTTTAATAAGGCTTTCAAGAACATGCAGTCAAAACTCTAGTACTAGTATTGGTGATAGTTTTGTTATTTAATGTCTATTTTCTGTCTCGGTTATAGTTCTGTCCGCTTACGGAATAGGTCATAGTTTCAGTGGAGTGAGGTTTGTGGCGAGTACCAAAATGTTTGTTCATCGTTGAGTTGATCACCTGCGTGGTGTGCGATGTAAAACCAAATGTTCTTGTAGAAGTGCCCGAGGCCACAACCTTTTGTGAGTAACTGTATCATTAACGTCTTTTGTATCTATAGTAACATAATATAGATAATCTTAACCAGATTTTTAGTGTAAAACATTGATTTCTGTTCGAGTTGAATAGGCGTTTCTTTTCATCAGTCAGTGTCTAGTTTTCGATTCTATTGTGAACATGGTAAATTGTAGCTTTGTGCTAAAGAATCACTTTGATGTTTATGTTCGCTTTCTGATAAAGTATTTCTTTGCTGTTTTGTAGCTTGAACCGTCAACACACACACGGTCTAATTCAAGTCCAGTTGATGTCTAATGCGTCAAGCGGATGTCAAATGCATCTGTAGCAATAAACAGAGACGTGTTTCGGAAAATTCGTTGTTTGTCTTCTACAAGAAAAGCTCAAGAAAATTTTCCCTATAGAACAGAACTATCATGTCTCACAGTGATACTGAATTAGGGAAAACTCGTTCCAGGATGGAAAACGTTACACTCGATAGAGGTAGTGTTCTGACAGAAAGAATTGTTAGCATTCGTCATGAGAGGGGTGGTTTGTTATCGTCTTTAACGAAAAGGGGAAATGAGCTGAAACAGAAGATGAGCGAATGTGCCACAGTGGCAGAAGCAGACACTTGTGTGAAGAAATTAGAAGAAGCATTCAATAAATTTACAGGTTGTCACCAGGCGCATGTAAAACTAATAAGTGACAATCCATTTGAACTTGAACAGGCAGAGCACTATTATCTGATGTGCAACAGAAGTTTGAAGTACTCCTATCAGACATCGCTAATTGGAAAGAAGAAATGCAGAGCAAGTACATGGGAAATGTTTGGGGTAGGCATCCAGCAGATGATATTAAACCAGAAGATTCTGCTAGTCAAACTGGACAGAAGTCAGATATTAGCTGTATGTCGGCAAAGGCAGCCGCAAAGAAAGCTGCACTGCTCGTTAGGGCGCGTGCATTAAAGAAGCGCCAAGAATTAAAACTAAGGCAAATAGAGTTGCAGCAAATGGAGGAAACCATGGCTCTTGAAACTGAAATAGCAGAAGTTGAAGTGGAAGAGCAAGTGTTGGCTGACTTTGAGGGTGAAAAACCGAGAAAAATTCAACCACCAGTTATCGTGAAAACTCGTCGCGGAAGTGAGTATGTGAAACAAGAAGAACGTGAAAACGTGAAACAACGGCCAGTAGAGTTCCGTTCGAATGTCGGTGTTGAATCGTCAGAGTATGGGGCAGTTGGCGGAGAACATTCATTTCAAGATAGGATGAGCTCTTATGAAAGAATCCTTCTTCTGCAGCAACGAATGCTGAATGTTATGCAACTGCCAAACACGGAACTGACGAAATTTGACGGCGATCCGTTGAAATATTGGATGTTTGTGCGCGCATTCGAAAACAGTCTTGAAGGTACTGGTGTGAGTGACAGTGTAAAACTGAACAGGTTATTTCAGTACTGTACTGGAAAGGCACTCGATGTTATCGAATGCTGTGCAGTTATGGATCCTGATATTGGGTACCATGAAGCTAGGAAATTGTTATTGGAACGATTTGGAAATCAATTCGTCATTTCCAAGGCATGGATACAGAAGATTACCGAGGGACCACCGGTAAAATACAATGACAATGTCGGGTTAAGAAAATACGCCGACGCTGTACGTAGCTGTGTGGTTACATTGGAATCCATGGGCAGGATGAGTGAAGTAGACAACCAAATCAGAATGGGAGCCATCGTGGGAAAACTGCCTCAGCATTTGCAAAGAAGATGGCGAAAACAAGCTGTGCATCACGCGAAGATCAAAGACTGCTATCCAAACATTAGTAAACTTGTGGAGTTTATTGAAATGGCAGCTGAAGAGGAGAATGATCCTGTGTTTGGATCGATTAATGTTCAAGGGGAAAATAAACATGATAAAGCAAAACCCCAGAGGGTTAACTTTGGTAGAGATTCAAACTTTAATGTACAGGCTACATTAGGTAGTCAAGGAAATTACTCGGGGAGTGGTTCAGGACAAGGACAGGGTAGCAAATTCCCTCCATGTAAATATTGTTCTGGTAACCATGCAATCTATATTTGCGACAAGTTCAAACATCTGAACATTTCAAAGAGACTGGAATTTGTTCGCGCAAATTTACTTTGTTTCAATTGTTTCTCATCACAACATATGTCATATTCATGCACCAAACCGAGCAAATGTCATGTGAATGGGTGTGTACGAAAACATTCCAGATTGTTACATGTATCCAATCCAAATAACGAAGACATGGCTGTTCAATCAAGTGAGCAAGCTGGTGTAAATGTAACTAGTGGTACACAAACTCTGTCAGTTAACAACTCAATGTGTGGTGTAAATGGGGCCGGTTTAGCTAGAGTAGCTCTGCCCATCGTACCTGTTGTTGTAAATGTAGATGGTGGAAAAGGTTATATAAGCACATTTGCACTACTAGATAGTGGAAGTACGAGTACCTTTTGTTCTGAAATGCTAATGAAACGTCTTGGTTTTCAGGGAACTAAAACAACTCTTTCACTTACAACGTTGACTGGAGAAGGCTGCAAGTCTGACACCAGTATGATTTCTTTAGATATTGCTGATGTTAGTGGTAGGCAATTGATGCACCTTCCTCATGTCTTTGTTGCCCCAAAGTTACCAATACTACGGAACAACATGGTCACGCAAG
The DNA here is from genome assembly GCA_036873755.1 of Hanleya hanleyi. Taxonomy (NCBI): domain Eukaryota; kingdom Metazoa; phylum Mollusca; class Polyplacophora; order Lepidopleurida; family Hanleyidae; genus Hanleya; species Hanleya hanleyi. Next base: position 8,379 of record JAVTVY010023771.1, on the reverse strand, counting down.
TTGACGTAGACAAATGGCCTCATCTCGAGGGAGTACTTCTACCCACGGTTGATCACACAAATGTCGAACTGTTAATCGGCACTGACACCATTAGAAATTAGAAGGGGTCAAGCCAATGAACCATATGCCACAAGGACAGCATTTGGATGGTCTCTCAATGGACCGTTAACGGGGGGAGTTCCGGATAAGGCTGTATCCTACTTCGTACAAGCAGAAGAAATCTTACAAAAGCAAATCGAGATGTTCTGGAAACTTGACGGATGTGATTCACTGGCGGACGACGTCCTGCAAATGTCAGTTGATGATAGACGCGTTGTCGAAACCTGGAATGAGACCCTAGAGATGAAGAATGGACATTATCAGATGTCGATACCATTTAATTACCAACCTCTGACTTTGCCTAGTAATTACTGTGTCGCTGAGGCGCGACTTGAATCCTTGGAGAGAAGGCTGTCCAAGGACGACAGAATGCACGAGAGGTATAAGTCTGGAATACAGGACTTGTTAAACAAGGGTTATGCAGAGAAGGTATCAGAATATGAGGTGAGCCGACCCAAGGGTCCAGTGTGGTATTTACCACATCACAGCGTGATCAATGAAAACAAACCAGAGAAACTGCGAATAGTTTCGACTGTGCGGCGAAGTACAATGACACGAGTCTAAATGACGTTGTGCTACCAGGACCAGATTTGACTAATCCACTGCTTGGGGTACTTCTTCGTTTCCGGGAGGAGAGAGTCGCCATAATGGCCGATATTGAGGCGATGTTTCATCAGGTCAAAGTATCGCCGAAAGACCGGGACGTACTACGATTTCTATGGTGGCCTTGTGGTGACTTGTCCCGTGAACCAGAAGTGTGCAGAATGACCGTGCACTTGTTCGGGGGGGTCTGGAGCCCAAGCTGTGCCAGTTTTGCGGTAAGACGTACTGCTCAAGACAATGCCGAGAACTTTGATCCAATCACGATTCAGACTGTGGAAAACAATTTTTATGTAGACGATTGCTTAAAATCAGTAGCTTCAGAGGATGAAGCGATTCGTCTCGTAAAACAGCTTCGTGAGCTACTCATGAGAGGTGGGTTTAGACTCACGAAGTGGATGAGCAACAGTAGAGAAGTTCTCGAGACCATCGACATCGACGACAGAGCCAAGAGTATCAAGGACATTGATCTCAACTGTACTGCTCTTCCATCGGAGAGAGCACTAGGTGTACAATGGAACGTGGAAACAGATGAGCTGGGATTCAAGGTGCGTCCTAAACAGAGAGAGTGTACTCGTCGTGGTTTGATAAGCGTTATCAGTTCCATATATGATCCGCTTGGTTTCATATGTCCGGTTATTCTTCGGGCCAAAATGATTTTCCAGAATGAGTGCAGACTGAAGAAATCATTGGACGATTCTTCAGAGGAAAACAATGTCAGGAAGTGGACGGAGTGGCTACAACTCCCAGACATAGAACAACTTACGGTTGATCGATGTTACATACCCGTGGACTTTGGAGTTGTGACCGAGTGTCAATTGCATCATTTCGCGGATGCATCGATGGAGGCCTATGGATCCGTATCATTCCTCAGACTCAAGAATTTGCGAGGTCAGATTCACTGTGTCTTCTTGATTGGAAAATCCAGACTTGCGCCCATCAAGCAGATCACGATACCTCGGTTAGAGTTGTCTGCTGCCGTTGTTGCTGCCAAACTGGATAATATGTTGAGGCGCGAGCTCACATTGAAAGTTGAGAAATCTGTATTCTGGACCGACAGTATGGTGGTTCTGCAGTACATAAAGAATGAAACCAAACGATTTCAAACCTTTGTGGCCAACAGAGTGGTTACAATACGCGCCATAACATCACCCAACAGTTGGCGACATGTGGCGTCTAAACGAAATCCAGCCGATGATGCCTCAAGAGGTTTGACTGTGAATGAATTGATGGCCAATGATAGGTGGATACATGGGCCAGATTTTCTGTGGCAGGAGGAAACGTTGTGGCCAGAATCTGCGGATTCATGTGAACTACCAGTCGATGATGTTGAAATAAAACGAGAAGCCAAAGTGTGTGTGACAACAGATTCCAACAAATGTGCCATCTGTCTGCTAATTGAACGAAATTCATCATGGTACAAGTTGAAGACCAGCGTAGCGTGGATCCTGAGGCTGAAGCAAAGCATGCTGTACAGAATCCGAAGACCAGAATTCCGTTTGAAAATGACCAGAGAGCCGTTGACCGTGCAGGAACTGAAAGCAGCAGAACTTGAGATAGTGAAGTTCATACAAAGGAAACACTTTCCTGAAGAACTTGATAACTTAATGAGAAATCCTGATGGTGGAGTAAAGAAATCCAGTCCTATCTACAAGCTCGAGCCGCTGATAAACGCCGATGGAGTCCTATGTGTGGGCGGACGTTTACAGGCTGCCCCGATCTCTGATAGTGCCAAACATCAGATGATCCTACCCAAGTCTCATCATGCTGTGACGCTGATCGTACGAAATGTCCACGAAAGCTTGGGTCATTCGGGACGTGAACATGTTCTGTCCCATCTGAGACAGAAATTCTGGATCGTAAGGGCACGTACATCAATTAAGCAAGTATTGCGGAATTGTGTTCATTGTAAACGCAGACAAGGCCCACCTGGCGTCCAACGAATGGCTAGCTTACCCACAGATCGGGTTACTCCAGGGAAACCAGTCTTCAGCTTCACCGGGATAGACTGCTTTGGGCCATTCTATGTTAAACGGGGCCGGATACAAGTGAAGCGGTATGGCTGTATCTTTACTTGTCTAGCCACAAGAGCAGTCCATGTCGAGAAGATTGACACCATGGATACGGACTCGTTTCTTAATGCTCTGAGACGTTTTGAATGTCGCCGAGGAAGACCCGAGATGATTCGGTCGGACAACGGTTCTAATTTCAGGAGTGGAGACAAAGAGTTGAACGACGCGATACTATCTTGGAATCAAGAGAAGATTCAAGACTACATGAGGCCAAGGTAGATTGAGTGGAAATACAATCCCCCTACGGCGTCACATATGGGTGGCGTATGGGAAAGGCAGATTCGGACTGTACGGAAGATTCTTAATGCCTTGTTATCTCATGAAACGCTGGACGATGAGAGTCTGAATACTCTTTTGTGTGAGGTGGAGTCTATAATTAATAGCAGACCCATCACCGTAGTATCTGATGACCCATGTGATGCTGAGCCTTTGACACGGAATCATCTGCTGCTGATGAGATCAAATGTGCAGCTTCCTCCGGGGAACTTCAGCATAAAGGATGCTTACCGAAGAAGATGGAAGCATGTCCAAGTCCTTGCAGATCGCTTCTGGAAGCGATGGATACTAGAATATCTTCCGATCTTGCAGCTGCGGCAAAAGTGGTTAAGTCCAGGACGGAACCTTTGTGTAGGAGATGTTGTGTTATTGATGGACGAGAACACACCCAGAAAGGTTTGGCCTTTGGGAAAGGTCGTCCAAACATTTCCGGGCCGCGATGGTCTGGTACGAGCGGTTGATGTCAGATCTAGAGGAAACATCTTCCGAATTACAACACATATAAGGGATACATAAACTGTGTTTGCTGGAGCCCGTCACAGACTAATGTGAACACTGTAATGACTTTAGTGGTATGAGCGTAAGGACTCGAGTCATATGAACACTGACAGTTATTGAAGTTCTTTATTTGTTTTGTCACTTTAGATTTAGCTACATATACATGGTTACAAAACCTTGCCTGTATCGCTTTTATACTGAATCTATCGTTTGTTATAGAATGTTAAATGTTCAGTTTTAAGACCTTACTTCACATTTAAGGGGCCGGGATATTGGTGATAGTTTGCTGTTTAATGTCTATTTCCTGTCTCGGTTATAGTCCTTGTCCGCTTACGGAATAGGTCATAGTTTCAGTGGAGTGAGGTTTGTGGCGAGTACCAAAACGTTTGTTCATCGTTGAGTTGATCACCTGCGTGGTGTGCGATGTAAAACCAAATGTTCTTGTAGAAGTGCCCGAGGCCACAACATTTTGTGAGTAACTGTATCATTAACGTCTTTTGTATCTATGGTAACATAATATAGATAATCTTAGCCAGACGTTTAGTGCAAAACATTGATTTCTGTTCGAGTTGAATAGGCGTTTCTTTTCATCAATCAGTGTCTAGTTTTCGATTCTATTGTGAACATGGTAAATTGTAGCTTTGTGCTAAAGAATCACTTTGATGTTTTATGTTCGCTATCTGATAAAGTGTTTCTATGTTTTGTAGCTTGAACCGTCAACACACACACGGTCTAATTCAAGTCCAGTTGATGTCTAATGCGTCAAGCGGATGTCAAATGCATCTGTAGCAATAAACAGAGACGTGTTTCGGAAAATTCGTTGTTTGTCTTCTACAAAATGCGCCATTGGCCAATTATCTCGGGGGGAAAATAATTTACCCCGAGATAATTATTTGGGGGGAAATTCGCGATTGGTCAATTATCTCGGGGGGAATTATCTCGGGGTGAATTATTTTCCTCTGAGATTATTGACCAATGGCGAATTTCCCCCTAGATAATTATTTCGGAGGATATTATCTCGGGGAAAATTAATTTTCCCCCGAGATAATTGACCAATCGCGAATTTCCCTCCAGATAATTTTGACCAATGGCGAATTTTCCCCTAGATATTATCTCTGGGGAATTAAAAATAATATTAACTATGTCCCCTCCACGGTTCCGTAAGCAGGCGTCAGATCCGACACTCAATATTCAGCCGTCCGCCACAAAAGAATTTCAGCGTCAATAATAGAAATACCCATTTCGTATGGCAGTAGTTAGCACCAATCCCAAATGTATATGAATAATTAAATATAATTAATTAATAAGATGGTTCCCTACAAGGGAGAATCGGTCAAACAAACAAATCTGGACAAAAAAAAAGTATTTATGTCCACTTTTGAATTCGAGAACGAGGACCACTCTAGCTATACGGTAAAACCATCCATACACAGCAATTATCTTAAAGACACGTACGCACAAGAAAATTATCAATTGCAAAAAAAAAAGAAGAAAAAGATAACACACATTTCAGCATGTTACTTGAATTTTAAACTGTAAAATCGTTCTTGAAAAAAAAATGCTTGAATGTTGGACGACTGTTGTTTCTGTCACCTTTTTTGTCAAATAAAAGCTAAAATCAGTCGATATCCACAGTGTGGCTATGACAAAGTTTTAGTGTTGTGCTCTTGAAACTCAATTGTCTATGTATTTCATACAGTTTAATATGTCAACTTGTCGATACACTGGTCTATGTCCTCTAGGGTCGGACATTGTGAAAGTAGGAAGTGGGCGGGGTGTGAAGTAGGAAGTGGGCGGGGTGTGAAGTAGGAAGTGGGCGGGGTGTGAAGTAGAAAGTGGGCGGGGTGGGGGTCAGCTAACCCTTCAGTTCGTCTCAGGTATGGTCGGCTGCAACACTCAATCCAGGGAAACCAAGATGGTAAATCAGGGAAATACCATCTACACGTAACACTATGAAAACTTCGTGCGAAATGTTCGCCGATATTCTACGAGATCCCTAATAAGCCAATCACGACCATTTCTACCTTTTCTCTCTGACAATGACTGACGTTTACTTCACGGAGATAAACATCTTCGCACGGCACAATCTTTTGATATTTCCTACTCCCTAACAAAGCCAGATTTTTCGGCGGGAGTAAACTATTTGATCTTCCACGCACACTGTCTGGAAATGATGTCATACTTGGATACTGTTTCAGGATAATGTTTATATATTAGACAACGTGCTACGGTGTGTAATTACTGTGGGCGTGATTTCGAAATTGTTTCAACAAGCTATCCATCTGATTGGCTAACAATAGTAGTTTCAAATTCGCACGGGATTTATATAGGGCGGAATTCAGATATAATATCACATGATATTATATCTTAGTTTACTGAGATTGGGGTAGACCTATGTCGGAAATTGACACGATGTAAACTCGTTATAACATTGGGTGTTCTTCGTCGTCTCTCTCGAGGACTTCATTGTCATTTCTGGTCGTAAGTTCCGACTTTGATAAGTGTTCGATCACACCCGCTCCAAAGGAATCACCGAGGATATTAACGATTCCTCTCATCCTGTCTCTGAAAATAGAAAAATAGGAATACAAGAGAACCATTAACGGAGATCGAATTAAACAGTTTCTCGTGGTTTCCGTTTTGTTCGCTCATTTCTCTGACTGCGAAATATATCTGGTTACTGAAAGTTAACCAGAGGACCAAGGGTCCTGAGGCAGTCGCTAATGAGGTGGCTATATTAATGCTATATCTACTTAAGTGATAGCAAGAAGTTCTTCTGTTTATTATTGTTGTACTCTTGCATATCGCTCCAATTCTCCGAAAAGAGCAGTGATGGGTTGTGAAACTTGGTATACATGTGTAACAATGTGTTTCAGTTGGAGATACCAAACGGTCTCCATCATGACTGTGGTGTACAATGCAGATATGGTAGGAAGGCTACCAAATAGCTTAACATCGCCTTGATACAAAATTGTATGTAAATTGTGCTTCGTTCACGATTGTACATCCGATTCAGTACATGCTTGCAAGCAGAAAAGTAAACAATTACATAGACATTGACTCACCATGGAACAGAGTACTTTATTGGTGATAGTCCGCTAATATTACATAAGATGGTCGACCATGCAATTATTGAAGAATAGACCAGGATTTTTCTGAACATCAGTCGCCAGCATTAATAATCGCTGTTGGCCATATTGTTCGAAATCTGTGTATTTGGGAAATATATTGCTTGTGAATCTTGTTGGTGCATGGAAATGTAGATTGAATGGATTGTGAATATTTGCAGACTGCAAAATAAAGCAAAGGAATAACAAAAAGAAGGTGTAGTGCCTAACCTTTGTCATTTTGAGTGTTCTGATGAATGAATTCCTAAAGTAACTCCCTATTTGTACAGCATGAACATAACGATTGGGGTAAAAATGCCCACAGAAATCTATATGTTGCATACAATCCAGGACGAAGGGAGGCAACCTGAACCTGGAAGAATGGTTTGCTCTGTAGCACCCGATCTGTAGATCAGTACAGTAAATTACAGTCATTATTTACTGTATTCTTTCTGATCAATTAGGCACAGGTCAACATGTATATCAGAGGGGCGGGGGTGGTACAATGAAAAAAAAAATCTCGAAAGAAGTGCCACCCCGCCCCTGAGTGATCTTAAACATAGTTACCTCACAGGTCGCATCGAATTGCCGAGTGTTTAACACAGAATATGATCCTCTGATATTCTCGCAAAATAGGACGTAGCCTGTGATCCTGTACCCTGATACACAGTCGAAGCACTGTTATGGACAAAGATTTCTGGAGATCCCGCTCAGTTTTGCCATTTTTTTTTCTGGGCGGCTTCGTGCGCTCGAAGGAAAAAAGGAATCCACTACAATGTACTACCTGACTGACTAAAATATATCGACGACCACATCCCCCACTCGATTCTTTTTTATAATATCTCTCTCTGCTCTCTTTTTTTATCTATTTACTTTGAAATATAGCACTTGTAAAGATCTCAACTAAATAAAGAAACGTAATGTGAAATATAAATAAAGCATTGTGTTGATGGGACGCGAAATCCGTATGGGAAGCGGCCCTTAAAGAACACTTTCAAACAAAGGTCAGATATGTTACGGTTAAATTATGAACAGTTCCTGTCTGACTGTTACTTCCGATCCTCAGTTTTAGAAAAGTAAAATTAGGCCTACATGAACATAGCCGGAATGATCAATTTGCATTCCACTCAGAGTGTGCAACAGTTGCTCTCTGCGTAAATCATTAAGTCATCGTCCAAAACACTTTGATGTCACTCAATTTATTTTAATTCTGACTTTCCTTCATTTGTTAAGGTACGCTGTGGGTATTAATCCAGGCAATTTTCTGCCGTATTGATTTAAGAATAAGCAGATTCAAAACAAATATCGAGTGTTGCATCACGGGAGATGAGCTGATACTGGGATTTGAATACTCAGTCCATGAAACGTACATAATTTGTCACAACTATGATTCTCAGCGTGGCGTCTATGCATTTCGTCTTGCGTGTATAGGGACTGTGCAAGTGAGGGCTGTATGACAAGTGTGGGCTGTATGACAAGTGTGGGCTGTATGACAAGTGCCGTCTTACTAGTCTAATCTCACGATACCCACTTTGTTTTTTTGCTACTGGACTAATATGCTATTACCAACCGATATTGCTGAATAATCGAAAAATCCCACTTCGAGAGTAATTCCGCCAACCCACGTGATCACTTACAATAGCCAATCGATGGCTACAATCAGTGTGATGTCAGTAGGCAGACCGGCTGACGTCAGGATCATAGGAATGATGACAAGGGACGAGCTT
>JAVTVY010023770.1:0-99445 GCA_036873755.1 Hanleya hanleyi | reverse complement strand
TGAAGTGCCTTTTTAAATGCCGAACTAATGATTGACCCCCATTGCCAATAAAAAATGCTTATCTATTTGATCGGTTTGTCCATACGACCTCTATGTCAGACGCTGTCAGATCACTTATATGATGGCAGAATTGTGCTCAAAATAATTGTAATATGCTAACTATGGAGAACAGAGCTTCAGCACTGACCTGGTTTTTACAAGGTTTCTGTTCACCATAGATAATTGGTAGATGTAGGGCTTGCCAAGGTGGGAGCATCTTCTTCTGTAGGAGACAGTCATTAAGCCAATAAGCTGTCACCACACGGCGTTGGTCCTTCAGTGCCTATAGCCAAATAAATGTACATGTATTAGTGATAAACAAATCACACACTAATTGAATAGCTTGTCCGCAAAAAGTCTTCAAATAAAATTCCTTAGCACAACCAAATTGAGAGGAGAGCAAGACCCCACTCACCAGCTGAAAGACGTCACTCTCCTGGTGGGGACAGAGTAAGTGTGATACTCTATTGGAGTAAGACGGGTCAACTTGACCTCCATGCTGCTCTATCACCTGTAAACATATAATATTACTGTATCAACAAGAGGTTTATACAAAGTATAACAGGCGAGAAAATGTCCCAATTCGAAATCCAAAATCAAAGAAATTTCCTGAGTAAACTGTGCAGTTGTACAAATATTAAATCACATACGACTTCAATCTTTCTTATAAGGTTATATTGCTCAGGTCTATATATTAAGCCCCCCATCTACATTCATCATTGTATCCAGACAGGCTATTGATCTGCTCTGTCTTGTTTCACTCACTCATACTTACTCATTAACCCAGGTTAATACGTGAGTAAGTATCAATTATTGAGAGTATTATATAGAACTATGGAAGAGGATTTGTTTCAATACAAGCGAAAAAAGTTATGTACAGCCCCGATATACATAGCCATTCCCAGAGCGATGATCGTGGTTTATTGTGTGTGTGTGAAAATACTTACCTTTTGCCAGGTGTTCATTTCATCAGGTCCCAGGATCTTTTGGTAATCAGCTATGTAGAACACACAACCTAACAGACACATATCTGAGGGCACTGCCATGAAAAATGGAAAAGTTTCATTTACTTAAAGCAATGACATGGCAGTTCTTTATGACCTCCAAATCGGATATACCGAACCTGAAAACAAAGATGAAAATAGTGATAGACTTTCCATCAATTAAAGAAAAATTTACAGCAGATATTCTGTATTTTTGTCTGAACGCACATTCATGGGGAGGAAGCCCTGTGTGCCAGCCCACTCACAGTAGCAAATGAGTTAAAGGTGGAAAGCAAAGGTTTTTCACATTTTTCTTTTTATATGCTTCATCATGGACTATTTGATGATGAAATGTTCAGCTTATCATTGATTTCATTTTGTTTGAAGTATGTTGGGCTCCTAGTAGCTTTGGAAAAATGTTCCAAAGTTGTTATCTCAAGTCCGGTCAATTTCAGGACTGAAAACTGCATCGCTTATCTGCCCTTGTTTGATGCTAGTGTCTGACATCACACCAGTGTGCCTGGCCTGACGTCAATACTTGTAAGTTACAATCAGTCTTCGGGTGGCTGGTCAGATAATCAAGGAAAGATAAGCGTGCAATCTGCAAATCTGAATTCAGTTGGGCTTGAGATACAAACTATTTAAAAGATTCTAGCCAACAAAATTCTTCAAAATAAACCAAGAGAATAGACAGATCGGTATTTCTATCATCTTTCAAGCTATCTAAAATCACAGGAAGTGAAATTTCTGACCATAAAATCTGGGGGTGATGAATTTTACTAGAACAGGAAGTTGACCAAATAGTTCAAAATCATGCAGATAATCCATTATTTCTACGTTATTTCAATGATTTTAGATGGTGATCACATTTATTAGAACAACCGATTGAAATTTGTCCAAAATTGGGTTCAAATTTTCATAGGGCAGGGGTTTTTTTTCCGCCCAGCTTAGTTGAAAACTGCGACGCAACTTGTTTTACTTGGTCGTTGTTGATCGGTTTCTTCCCGACTAACAGTCGAACTTCCTTCGCCACTAGACATTGAACCGCTGGATAGTTGCCGTTTGCTGGTCAAAAACTGCATAAGATTGGACTGCTTTGCCATGGTTATAAGAATCATAAACGCGAGGATGAATAATTCTATTACAAACTTCGACCGTGCCATTCTACCGTCACTGAATGCGGCTAAAAATGGCGGAAATGTCAACTGCGATAGAATCGAAAACGAGGCTCAGTCACATGACATTATCGGAAACCAGGCGAACAGCATACGGCTTGAATAGACAACACAGGTTTCCGAACCTGTGTGCACTGCATATCGTAACATGACCACACAAGGGACAAGACAACTGCACGGAGATTGAGGGGACTTCCTTGAAAACGAAATCACCGGGCTGTAGAACACGTATAATCTATTTTCGTTGCAAAAACAACCATCACTTTGCCTTTTTTGCTTGTCGCCATTGGCGATCTGTAGCATTTTTTCTGGTCGCCAAAATACAAATCTACTCGCATTTGGCGAGTAAAACGGCTACTTTTCAATCCCTGTAGGGGATAGAATTACCATCCATGCTAAAACCAGGAGTATCTCTGTCATAGATACCTCTGGTCCACTTGGGTACTGTATCACGATCAACAACAACACAGCGGTAGATGTCAGTCAATCAGCAAAAGCATCATCCTGCACATATTGACCAATCGAATCACTTGTTTACCGCGGCCATGGCGACCGTGACAACAGATTCGAAAACATCATAGCTTGTGCGATACCCGGTGGCAGATGAACACGCACATTTTCAACAACCATTAACATAAATAAATAAAGGAAACATAGTTTAAAACAAAATCTATTCGAAGAGAAAACAAACCCATTCATCTACCAGCGAACATCCAACAAGCCAGGCAAATGTAGGAAACACTTCAAAGGCGGTCCGCGATGTCAGTGTATCCGACCTCACCTTCCCACTGAAGGACTTGAATTGGGAGAAATAACGCAGATTTCTATAAAATTTCACTGATCTTTCCATTAATATTTTTATTGTCATGCGTGCTTGGATTAAATATTTTACATTCGGTATCAGCGAATAGTTTAGCAGCGAAAGTAAAACCCTAACGTATTTTACCATCAGCGCAGTTTTTCTAGGTCATGTAACTGGAATGTCGGCGGAACGCGGTCTGCTATGCAAGATAGTCAAGGGTTCGGCTTTGGCTCACAAATAGAAACCTTGACGTCGTGAAGATGTTGAATTACTGGAAGGATAACCATACACAATTGTCAATCTTACCATTATCAGATGTATCATGTCCGTAATATGTTGGCACTATGGTGATTTGCTCCTTTATAGGAGGGGGTGGTCGGGGTGGTCCTTGCTGTGACTGTTGCTGTAATTGCTGTTGTTGTTGTTGCCACTGTCCAGGACCCCTTAATCCCAACATCTGACTAATCTGTAACATATAGAGGTATGATATGAGGTGGTGAAAGTGTACATTCCAACAGCAATGTTCAACATTGCAAAAACTCTGTGATTCCCGAATTAAAATATTCTTTGTCTGCAGTAACAAGGACTTGTTGCTTGTTCTGATGCTGCTGTTGTTTTTACCATCACCAGAACCCCTTAATTCCAACATCTGACTCATCTGTAACATACACAGGTATGGTATGAGGGGGTTAAAGTGTACATTTCAACAGCAATGTTTAACAGAAAATTTCTGCGAGGCCTAAATTAAACGAGAGATCCTGAAGGATCTTGGTGCCCACCATTGTCCGATAATTGTAAGCTAATGACAAGAGGATCTTTTTGTCCATTGTTACTAAGAACAAACGATTGATTTGTAATTTTGTTTACAGAATTTCGAATCTGTCGAAAAAGGGACACTGGAAAACAACACGATATCATCTTTCTAAGTTTAAGGAGTTTCAAGATTTCTAGAAACTGTACTTACGTCGGTTGTTATAGTACAAGAGAAAAGTTAGTCTAAGAGTGAATGTCCGGAGGATCTTTCGTCTTCGTTTCGTAGTTGTTTTTTTTGCACGTGTCATCATTGGGTACTGGAAGCGAAGACACCCTTTGGCATGAGCAATGAAACATACTTAAGATTTTATAATTAGGAACGAATTCTGTTCCGTTTACTGGGCTAGTTTGAGATATCTCTTTAAGATACCATGCTCGAAAACAGTAAGATGGTACAATACTTAATACTGAAGGGATCCGCGCAGTAATGTTGAAACTTCGAAAGTGTCTGAATCCTGATGAAACACGCAGAAGTCTACAGTTGTCGAGTTGAAACGTTGTGTCACAAGAGTGACGTCCCTTCATGTAGCCGACCCGTCGGCAGACGAAACAGTGGGGCAGTTCACTGGACTAAAGAAAACTGATTTAAAATTTGAAGAAATACATTTTAATTCCCAATTATTGAAACCTCTTGATATGGAAGGTGAAGGTATGGATATAGTCACTTTTTAGAATATGTCCCAACGTTTGATCCGCCGACTCGTGTGATGCAACGTCACAACTCAGGAATGCCGTATTAATTTGGAGCGTAACTTGGATTTTCGAATCGGACCAAAAATGGTATTTTGCACAATTAGGCCCCATGTGGGACCTGTGTACAAAATTTCAGAAAGATCCATGAAGTAGTTCCTGAGAATTCACGGTAACTATGTTTCAAGGGGAAATCCAAGATGGGCACCTGGTGGCCAAATTGGATTTTCGAATCGGACGAGGAAAGGGTATTTTGCACAACTAGGCCCCAGCGGGAACCTATGTACCAAATTTGAGAAAGATCCATGCAGTACTTTCTGAGAAATCATGATAAAGTTGCATGGGGAGATCCAAGATGGCCAGATGGTGGCCATATTGGATTTTCGAATCGGAAAGAAAGAGGTATCTTGCACAACTAGATCACAAGGGGAACCTGTGTACCAAATTTGACAAAGATTCATGCAGTAGTTCCTGAGAAATCGCAATAACAAAGTTTCATGGGGAAATCCAACATGGCTGCTTTGTGGCCATATTGGATTTTCGAATCGGACCAAAAAAGGTGTCTTGCACAACTAGACCCCAAAGGGAACCTGTGTACCAAATTTGAGAAAGATCCATGTAGTAGTTCCTGAGAAATAGCGATAAAAGGTTTCACGGGGAAATCCAAGATGGCTGCCTGGTGGCCATATTGGATTTTCGAATCGGACCAGAAAAAGTATGTTGCACAACTAGACCCCAAGGGGAACCTGTGTACCGAATTTGAGGAAGATCCATGGAGTAGTTCCCAAGAAAAAGCAATAACAAGGTTTCATGGGGAAATCCAAGATGGCCGCCTTGTGGCCATATTGGATTTTCGAATCGGACCAGAAAAGGTATCTTGCACAACTAGACCCCAAGGGGAACCTGTGTATCAAATTTGAGAAAGATCCATGCAATACTTTCTGAGAAATGACAATAAGGTTTCATGGGGAAATCCAAGATGGCCGCCTTGTGACCATATTGGATCTCGAATCGGACCGAAAAAGGTATCTTGCACAACTAGACCCACTGGGGAACCTGTGTACCAAATTTGAGAAAGATCCATCCAGTATTTCCTGAGAAATCACGATAACAAAGGTTCATGGGGAAATCAAAGATGGCTGCCTGGTGGCCATATTGGATTTCGAATCGGAGCAGAAAAGGTATCTTGCACATCTAGACCCCAAGGGGAACCTGTGTACCAAATTTGAGAAAGATCCATGCGGTAGTTCCTGAGAAATCGCGATAACAAGGTTTCATGGGGAAATCCAAGATGGCTGCCTGGTGGCCATATTGGATTTTCGAATCGGACCAGAAAAGGTATCTTGCACAACCAGACCCCAAGGGGAACGTGTGTACCAAATTTGAGAAAGATCCATGCAGTAGTTCCTGAGAAATCGCGATAACAAGAAATTGTTTACGGACGGACGACGGACAAAAAGCGATTTGAACAGCCCACCATCTGGTGATGGTGGGCTAAATATAATTTTGTGATAGCGAGGTAACGAAAAGTTTGGTTCACCGGGGCTTTTTTTCATTTCTTGTTTTACCAATGTCTCTCCCTGGTTAGATCCAATCCTGGATGAAAAATGGCTCCATTGGCAGAACACTTACACCTATAAGTTACAGAGGAGCCTACGCTGATGTTTATATCATCCGACTTCTACACATTCTGAACAGTTCTTGCTATGTCATACACTGTCTTTCTATACATCTCCACAGAACATTCTGTTAAATATTTATTGATGATCGAGCATAAAACAGACGCCATTGCAGCAGAATGCTTCAAGTTCAAATTGAAGCTCAACCACCGTTGTCGTGAAACCAGTGTGATCACAGCAATATCTATCGACAGGCTACACATGTGGTTGCACACACGTCCCTATCTTTGCGGCAATAATTGTAGGCACTGCTAACCTGGAATAGGCGCGACAAGGCCTCTGTTAATTAATCTTTAGCTTCTCATGACCCGCCCGCATGTTTTTTTGTCGTAACAATAATTACGCATTGTTTTAATTATTTGGCATTTTTTGCTGCAAAAAAAAAAAAAAAATCTGCAGAACAAGGCAGCGGTCGAAATAACGCCTGCCTACCTACCGCCGGCAAGTGAATTTTTCTGACGACAAGCAGCTGATTTCATCTAACAAAAACGATAAAATGCGATCAATTTTCGTAAATACCTTGTAGAAGTCTAGATCTATTTGAAGGAACGGACAATCCAAGAAATAATCTATTGAAAATTTATTTCAACCCGATCTTTGGCCATTGTTGTTGGTGTTCTCTATCAACATTTCCCGCGCCAAGTTTACTTCAGGTTGCGCGCCACACCTTGCGCGGTAGTCCGGTGCATGCAAAAATTATGAAACGGAATTGGACTATCTGGGTTTTTTTTCCAGTTCGTACTGATGGTATTGTTGGCTTCTTTCCTTGGGCTTCTATTCACAAGCTGACGTTTTTCTATGCAGACATTTCATTTAATTGATAATTCCAACGGGACTATGGTGGCTGATTTTAATTGATTGGAAGCAGCAATTTACAAGAGGAGACTATTGATAAATATAAGTAAATATAGCTGGGATACTGGTTAACTCCCCTCAAATTTTCATTCTTTAAAAAGGGTGTTACTTGGATCTAAATTCTATGATATAATGTCACAGGTGTCATTTAAATTTCACATGATTTAGTCAACAACAAAGCTTTTTGCAGTTCTAATTGCAGAAATTATGGGAAATAGTTGTCTTTGACATATCAAAGTTGACATCAACTTTCCATTGGTGCTCGAAGTTTACCACATACAAAACTTCTTTTTTATTGCAATGTCTCAATGCAGCCAAATAATTAATAATTACAGCATTCAGCATCATCATAATTTCCTCCCAAGGTCACGAGAAGCTAAAGATTAATTAACAGAGGCCTAAACTTCACTAAAATCAGTCAGTCTTACAAGGTATTAAACATGTAGAAGAGTGAGTGAGTCAGTCCATCCGAATCCTTTAATCGGCAAAATAAGGAGAACCGTTGACATTAGAACCTTGATTTTTGGCATGAACGTGCATTAGGGGACTGTTACCAGTTCTGAGCTGACCAAATTCTGATGAAAATTTAATTTATAATTATTTTATATTATTTATAGATCGCTCAGCGAGTGCACTGTCATGCCATCGGGAACCCTTGGTTGTATGTTTCTTTGTGACTTTTGTATGGTTCCCTGATACCAGGAAGCCTGGTCCATTCGAGATTCAGACCATCTGAGAATGATTATCATTGGATGGAATCCCCCAATTCCCATATATTCTGGGAGCTTGCATGTAGCTACACTCCTTCAACCTATGCACTACCCTCGTGAAGATTTCCCCACCCCTTGGGCAGACCTACTTATGTGACCTATAAACCTCGAAATTGGCAAGAACATGTCTTCGGTCAAGAACACACTTAAATCATATCGAACCCTACTTCGTAGGTCCTGTGATGTTAGTCACACTGCTCATGTTATAACATGTAGAAGACTAATTATCAGAGGAAAGAGTCAATCTCTTACCTTGTTAGCACTATTTCTGCTGTTGGTCAGACTGGTCACATCTGGGTTATTATTAGTGATGTTCCTCAGGGTCCTGTTGGCGGCCTCGGGTGAGGGGATGGGCAGACCGAGAGGGGGCATGGGTGGGGTCAGTCGGTTCTCGGGACTCTCCAAGGCTCGACCACTGGCCTGTATCCTGTTACTGACCATCCTGGCCAGGGCCTCTTTAGCCGTGGTCAGCTCACCTCTAGTGCCATCGGGAAGATATCCGGGGATGGGGAGCCCCGGAAATCCCATAGACAGACCGGGAAATCCTGGCATTGCTGGCGGAGTTCTGCTTGAGGGTGGGGTCCTGCTGGATGGAGGGGTGCGGCTCCTAGGCGGGGTCCTGCTGGGGGTCACCAAAGCTGGCACTTCCAAAGGGCCATGGCTGGTGTAGGTACCCATGTTTGGGTTTGCCGGCATCATTTGTGGGGGAAGCCCAGGACGGGGTCGGGATTGTCCTGGTAAGGCAGCACCTTCTGGGTACCCCGGGAGAGATGCCGGGGTGGAAATGGGAAGTGGGCAAGACACTGGGACAGGGTTGACAGGTTCTGGAGTCGGAGGCTTGGGTGGACTGGGTGGTTTGGGGATCTCCACCAGTTTCGGGTGATAGACAGCCTCGTCTACCTTTGATCCTGCACTAATACACTGCGTCACCCAATCAGGAGTGATTATCTTCACGGAGTCATGTTTCAGAGCCACTTCATATTTGACCTATATAAGACACAAAAGTCAAGTATTATTTGTGGTTACACATTAATGTTTGTCTCATGTCATCGAATAAAATTACTCTAGAATTGAAAAAAAGATCAAAACTACTTTGCGAGCTTGATTTTAGTGACTATCTAGATTCATGCATATCTGGGCTGTTGCATGTATGCAGGTAAAAATTAAAGATTAAGACTATTTACATGTAAAATTTGGCACATTTAGAATTTTATGATGGATTAAATATTTAGTATTTGGTCCTGTTTTTGCAGCTGCACTGACACATTATCTGGCCCTTATCCCCAAGGCCAAGTTTTGTGTGCTTATCCCAGGTACACTATTTGGTTGCCCAGCAGATGAGATAATCTGCATATCTGCCACTTAGTACATTCCAGCTGTCTTTAACTCTGTGTTTATTCTACACACACCCTAGATGTGTATTCTGGCATGACACATGTTTATCTGGTATAATCCAGATAAGGTCCCCTCTTTTCAATATCAATTTTTCTTCTCCCAATCAGTCTACCTTGCAGCATCGCTCATGGTCAGATCATCTATGTCTCGCTCTGCACTTATTCACCATGGAAGAATCTACATTTTTCAAAGGCCAACAGAGATCACGCTCATACCTGTGAGACTCTCTCAAACTATGGAGCACGGAATGAGCATACTTCTGCCCTATGCTCAAACAATCGATTACTGGTACCTACTTTATATATAAAGATACCATTTGTATACTTGGTCCCAAATGACCTGTGCAAGCAACCGCTGGAGAGTTTCAACCCGTAATTAACCAGAGATCGAATTTTACAGATAACATCGGAACTCCATGTTACTCTCTAAGAAGATAACTTCAGGGGAATGACTCTTCAACCACTGACTACAATTTCACCTGGACATCACATCTATGGTCTTGTTTTGGAATGGAGTTTTACCACAGACCATCAGATTCAGTTCAAGTCGTTTGTGTACATTCTATAGATCTGGTGTTCTCGAAATGAGATACAATTCAATTCAATTCAAGTTTATTGCTCAACTTTTGAAAAACAAAGTATGGCAAAACATAAATCACAGACAATGAACAAAGAACAAAATCGCATTGTTAAACAGCATACAATACATTATCAGGTATGTACCTGAATTCACTCACTTTGCGCACAACGTATACCGTGCACCACCAGATCTTTGGTTCGCTAAGCGCACAACGTATATCGTGCATTAAACCATTGAGAACCATTCCTCCAGGCTTGCCACTTTGATGTGGGCTCATCTATACAGCACCACCACAGAACTTGGTGGAATTACCTCTGAAACGGACTACAGACTGGGAACTTTCTGACTATTCAAGAACATTCACATGTACGGCAACAGAACTTGGAGATCCGTGAAGCAACAACATTATGAAGGCTAGGACATAGGCTGAAAAACAATTGCTTCAACACAGAGCCGACCCTCTCCCAGAGCCATTGGTCCAGTTTCCGTTCCTTCATCCATGGAGTTATACTCCCGGATAGTGGTCGAAAGTATACCAGTCTCGTATTGCATGTGCCATGTTCCACCCACAATCTCCTTTCAAGTTGGACTATCACATGGTTCCAGCCTATTTGGCAAATTCTACCTTTAAGATAATGTGAAAGTCATTCCAGTTAAATTCTAATATCTTTGACTTCGAGAAGGTATTATTTATCTTGACCGACCGGTACCGGTACTAATTACGTCATGGACAATGTCATCCTCACATAACAAATTATTCCTATTGCTCCTCTAAATGCAACTTGTTTATATCGAGGCGGCAGCCTATACTCCCTACAGCATCCATTTAGACAACTGTATTAATGCTTGCTTTTCTGTTTCCTGCGGTACACTCATTTGTGGGGGCACTAATGTTTAATACCTACATGTGTAGTATAGTAAACCACCTCAACAATACATCTGAGTGGTCCCTGGTCTGATGAAGTTGCCAGTGGCGATTGCCAGTGGCGATACTTCATGCTGCAACCTGTGGGACCCTTCAACTTGAGACTTGCTGACTAAACCATTACACTATGTCATGCCACACCATAGGCTCTGTTGCCTGTGGCGCTGCATCCCACCTGCCCATGCGACTTGAGTCGTGGCACTTGCTGAGCTTCCAACTCTCACACATTCGATGGTACACTCACGCATTTGGCATCTGTCTCACATTCTCATGCAGCTGCATAGATATCGCACGTATCGGGGCTTTTTCACAAAAATTTTCATAGAGTAATCAACAATCCTCTATATCGTGTCACGCTTAATTTATGTTGAGATGTCTGCACTTACATCTCTTCTCCACTCCATGGCAACACCCTTCCCTACCCTTGGGCAGGAATTCTTGTTTATGTGCTTATTCTCAGTAATGGCCAGTAGTTATTCAGAGATCATCAAATGGAACCTCATGTCAGTTTTCAACTGACAGGTTTTTTCCAACACAGGATAACCTAAATCATTGCAATGTTTAATGTAGACCTAACTGCGGGTTCGCAAATACACTGGTTATTCTCAGTCTTAGGTGTTGATTTGGTGCACATTGCAGTTGTTTCATCCTACAATTTTCAGCTTTCAGCTTGTTTTCAGTGTATCAATTATTCCTCCAAGGTTTATTTTGAGGTTATGGTTCCTATGGCCAGCTTACATGTATCTGATCCCAACCTATACACATAGCTATTACTGTCCTCTTCAGGGGAACAGTCATGGCATATGTTATTTGCACATTTCCACTCATTGTCATTTAATCCCCTGCCACTGACCATGTCTGTGTACACAGTCACTGCAGTACTGATTATCTACTCTTACCACAATCATAAATCTTCCCATAGTCAATTTCTGTCTTCCTGTTAGTTGGTTATACAAATACTGTTAAACTTACCCTCATCTCAAATTACTCAAAATCGTTTGCAGAAGCTTGAAAGCACTAGCATCATAACTTTGTAAATCCCTAAGTGGTCAGAAATCTGATGTAATTATTGTGTCTATGTGCTATTATATTTATACTTGAGACAACAAATTATCTAACTTATAAGCTAGATTGCATACGTGGCTGAACTTGCAGTGTTACAGTTAGTGTTTTAAAGTTGTACCTTAACTGAGCCTGCTAATCTACATGATCTATCCATATCTAGCTGGCTAAATATTTCTGATTGACATTCCATCCGGCTTCTGTCAGCCAAATCTTGTCACAGACACAACACATAAATTTAAGTACCTGCAGCCCAGGCCCCTTACCATTTCCCGCTAGCAACTGTTGAGTTGAAATTTATCCAACTGTATGTCTTGTATAACTACTAGCTGGAGCAGCTTATTACGGCCCTCTTTCCTCAGGCTATAGCTTCGTTCCCAGCCTGTAGCTTCAAGTTAAAATTGTTCATTTACAATAATCAACTTAATATACACTCAACTTCACTCAACCGCCATCTGCACAGTCTCCATGTAATATACACATTACACTGGTGAGTTGCTAGCTTTACTCATATTCTGATGAAGGCACCGTGGTGGTTATGCTATTTCTCACAACGAAGGCACTGTGGTGGTTATGCTATTTTTCATAACGACACAGCATAGCATCTAGACTAGTATTCGAATCTCTTAATTTATTTTAGAGTAATAACAATGGGATAAATTCTAAATGACCGTCACAATCTACCTAATCTTGTTGACCAGCACTGACATACAACACTGACCAGCAGCTGACTTGTTTCCAGCAACGTCACTATAGGGTCACTTCATATTTTGGTGTCCATCCACATGTACATGTATTTTAAATTCCAGGTTTAGACTAGTTCATTCATAGTTCTGCAATCAACCCCTCATATCTCGGACCCGCCTTAATTGTTCTTAGTATAATTAGATTCAGCAATGTCTACTATAGCCTGTCAAACCAGGGCACCGGTTCTATGTCCCCAACATGATAATACAAGTCAATTTCTCACTCCAGATGGTCACGACCAACCTTATCCAACAGCACAGTCTTGAGCGCTGTATATCTTCATGTCAATGGTCAGTGGATTCCATTGGAGGCAGAAACACGTGCCTCTATAATTGCACAAAATTAAAAGTGTTTCGTGTTCACACATCTTGGAAGTGCGCGGGATTCAAGATTCGTGTCTGCACCAATTTCATTCTTCACAGTGTATATTTGTGTACATGTCTTGGAAGTGCGCGTATAGTCCAAGATAAGTTCTTCTTCATGGATAGCTGTGTATCAGCAGTTGCCTCAAAAGTGGGGCCCGACCTACCATTTAATCAAGATCTTGACTCTTCTGACTCAAAAGTGAATGTGACATTATTATACATGTTGTTTACTCTTTTTAGGGATCGACATTTAATTATGAACTGTGCTTAATGCTGTTTGTATGTGTTTGTTCACATGTGCAAGGAGTGTATGTTCTAGTGGGGAAGGTGACAACCCCTCCCCCTTGACCTCCCCCCCCCCGCCCTCTTGCATCCCTTTCCTTAGGTCTCCCTTACTACACCTCCTTATTTGGGGGCTCTCAGCTTACCAGCTTCGTTTTGGGCATACATTACGTCCTTCCCAGCCATCGGCAGGGACAGGACTCCACTTTTAGGCCCCCAAACACACTCAGTTGCCCCCGACCCGATGCAGTTGCCTGTGGCGCTCAATCCCACAGCAATCTGTTGGTCCGGGCAACTCGAGTTGTGCTGTCAAAACAAACACACTCAGTCATGCCAGACCCGGCGCAGTTGCCAGTGGTGCTCAATCCCACTGGCACCTGTGTTCCCTCAGGGTCTGTTCGACTAGAGGCGTGATTTCAAAATACAGCTGGTGGGATTGAGTCTGCTCCCAAAGTAAGCCAAAGAGAATTTATAGTTTATTAATAAAATACTTTTGTTCTACCTCATATTTTGTGTTGTGTTGCTGCATAAATGATGGATTAAATATTTAGTATTTGGTCCTGTTTTTGCAGCTGCACTGACACATTATCTGGCCCTTATCCCCAAGGCCAAGTTTGTGTGCTTATCCCAGGTACACTATTTGGTTGCCCAGCAGATGAGATAATCTGCATATCTGCCATAGTACATTCCAGCTGTCTTTAACTCTGTGTTTATTCTACACACACCCTAGATGTGTATTCTGGCATGACATGTTTATCTGGTATAATCCAGATAAGGTCCCCTCTTTTCAATATCAATTTTTCTTCTCCCAATCAGTCTACCTTGCAGCATCGCTCATGGTCAGATCATCCCGCCTCCTCCCCATAACTTCCACCTCACCTTCCCTGTTACTTCGGAGAGGACCAATCCTACCAGCTCAGCATCCATACATACTTTACTCCCTTCCCAGCCATCGGTAGGGACAGGGCATACATTTCATCCTTCCCAGCCATCGGTAGGGACAGAACATAAATACATCTGTCCTGGTCATCGATAGGGACATTCATACACCACATCTGTCCTGGTCATCGATAGGGACATTCATACATCACATCTGTCCTGGTCATCGATAGGGACACTCATACACCACATCTGTCCTGGTCATCGATAGGGACATTCATACACCACATCTGTCCTGGTCATCGATAGGGACATGCATACATCACATCTGTCCTGGTCATCGATAGGGACATTCATACATCACATCTGTCCTGGTCATCGATAGGGACACTCATACACCACACCAGTCCTGGTCATCGATAGGGACATTCATACATCATATCTGTCCTGGTCATCGATAGGGACATTCATACATCACATCTGTCCTGGTCATCGATAGGGACATTCATACATCACATCTGTCCTGGTCATCGATAGGGACACTCATACACCACACCAGTCCTGGTCATCGATAGGGACATTCATACATCACATCTGTCCTGGGCATCGATAGGGACATTCATACATCACATCTGTCCTGGTCATCGATAGGGACACTCATACACCACATCTGTCCTGGTCATCGATAGGGACATTCATACACCACATCTGTCCTGGTCATCGGTAGGGACATTCATACACCACATCCGTCCTGGCCATCGGTAGGGACTTTCATACATTACACCCGCCCTGGCCATCGGTAGGGACATTCATACAATACATAGGTCCTGGCCATCGGTAGGGACATTCATACAGTACATCCGTCCTGGCCATCGGTAGGGGCATTCATACATTACACCCGTCCTGGCCATCGGTAGGGACATTCATACAGTACATCCGTCCTGGCCAGCGGTAGAGACATTCATACAGTACATCCGTCGGACTGGGCATACATTACGTCCTTCCCAGCCATCGGCAGGGACAGGACTCCACTTTTAGGCCCCCAAACACACTCAGTTGCCCCCGACCCGATGCAGTTGCCTGTGGCGCTCAATCCCACAGCAATCTGTTGGTCCGGGCAACTCGAGTTGTGCTGTCAAAACAAACACACTCAGTCATGCCAGACCCGGCGCAGTTGCCAGTGGTGCTCAATCCCACTGGCACCTGTGTTCCCTCAGGGTCTGTTCGACTAGAGGCGTGATTTCAAAATACAGCTGGTGGGATCGAGTCTGCTCCCAAATAAGCCAAAGAGAGTTTATAGTTTATTAATAAAATACTTTTGTTCTACCTCATATTTTGTGTTGTGTTGCTGCATAAACTTAATATAATAAAATTACATTAACTGGCATCTCCAATGAAAAATTGCTTTCCTTAAGGTGATCGTAAACCCTCAAGTAAAGTTTTCATCAAATAAAAGATCATTGCACATAGTGTCGGAAAATATTTATTGTAATTTTTTATGATTTTATCACACAGAGTAAACTACAAATAAAGCATGGTATTCTATGGTGGTCTGTTGCAATCATATTTAGGTCCAGGGATGTCACACTGCCTTAATACATATATTTCAAACTTTGTATGCACTTTCCAATGCTTGATTCAAGCTTAAGGTGTGTATATTTTGAGTTCCAACACAGACTCACTGTTCCAATGTGCATGTTTCACCAAAATCTGAGAGATGGTAATTCATAAGAGTCAAGTCAATTTGAATCTAGCATTTAATTTCCCAGATTTTGGTGAAACATGCACATTGGAACAGTGAGTCTGTGTTGAAACTCAAAGTATACACACCTTAAGCTTGAATGATTCAAGCATTGGAAAGAGCATGATATAAAGTTTGAAATATATGTATTAAGACAATGTGACGTCACTGGACCTAAATATGATTGCAACAGGCCACCATAGAATACCACGCTTTATTTGCAATTTACTCTGTGTAATAAAATCATAAAAAAATACAATAAATATTTCCCCACACTGTTAGCAATGGTCTTTCATTTGATGGAAACTTTACTCGAGGGTTTACGATCACTTTAATGGGTAGTAAATAAATGGTAGTTGGGAGGCAAATATCCTCGACTCCAGTTGACAAGAATTATGTTGGTGGGTCTTGCAGACCTTAGTTTGCTTTCTCAGTAGGAGGGTTGTATATAAATTTTTTTAGCACTGTTTTTACGTTTTGTCTGGAGATAGCTTTAGCGATTTACCCCTTCTGTTTTGGTGGTAAGAAGGTGGGTGCAGGTCTGGTCCAGCTTGGATTGACAGATGCCCCCATGGAGGGTAACCATCGCCCAAATGCTTAGTCGGTCTTCTTCTTCTACCTGAAACATCAATGAGATTGTCCCATTTCATTTCATGATGATTTCTTACGTTATTGCGTGGCATATCAGTGGGAATGCAGCCACAATCTCGCTTTTACGCAGAGATGTATTCAGTGTGTGCAGACATACGAGGTAAACCTGAAGGAGATCTCTGTGACATGTATATTTGAGCAAATGAAGTACATTTTATATTCATGACGCATCATCTGAATGAAGTCAATTTCATTTATGTGACATAGCCAGAATTATTTGACATAGATAGCATTTATGTGAAACAGACAATATTAAGGCAAAGTATATGGCATTGGACGAAATAGCAGTTATGTGAAGTAGATAGCATCTATGTGAATTAGATATCCTTAAAGTAAAATAGACAGCATTTAGGCAAAGTAGGGAGCATTCAAGCAAATAGATAGAATTTATGTATTTACCTCTTCTGGACATATAACAACTCCGCCGAATATTTTCCCTTCTGGGGAGAACGACTCGATACTAGTACAGGTCAAGAATGCATATTTGACATAAAAATAGCCCATTATTGTTCTGAGATGAGCAAGACAGTTTAAGGTATTCCTAGAATCTTTCTTCTCAAATGAGCTCAGAATCATTTTTGCTCATATGCCCATGATGTCTCGATTACATGATTTCATTTCCAGACAATCAGTTCAGAAAATACTATAATCTCACCTTAGATATTTATAATCTCACCTTAGATATTCATAAGAACTAAACTACCTTGAAGATACCACAATATTATTACACTGATGATCCTGGCTTTTATTGCCCGAATGATCCGGTGCCCTTATTCAGATAGTCATAGGATCTAATTACCTTGAAGATCCCGGGATAATATCACACACAGATGATCCCTGGATTATATTACACAGAAAATCCTATAATCTACAATTTAGATAGTCATGGGATCTTAATTGCAGAAATTTCCAGGAATACATAGCAGCACAGATAATCTACATGTAGATAAAATGAAAGAGGTAGATTTTGTAACCCTTTTCATGGTAAAGGATACGTAAGTTGTTTTTGGCAAGCCACAGACAGGAGCACCCACTGACTCTGTGTAAAAAGACATAAAATATTAGAAGAAGTCATATTCATATACCTGCTTGAAGCAAATTCTCATACCTTATGTAGGTACCCCGTTTCTTCATATTATTCACACATTAACTTAAGGCATCTGCAGAGAGAAATTCTGCTAATATTCTACAAATTTCATCCATTATCTTTTCAGTTCTTGGGATAAATAACACATCCATGCCACAGTGTTTAGTCTTACTTGATATAGAGATGCTTTCTTTTAAGCTTCCAAGTCAGAAAATGCTGTTCGAAAAATTTGAAGAAATATGGTATCTACTTATCGACTATTTTACATAAGGAAATCCTTTCATAATGTTGAAAACCGTTATGGTGATTGACAATATATTTATTTGTCTTGAATCTCCTAATAATATCCAAATTGTTTAGACCAAACCTGGATCTAAATTTATTAATATTACTCGTTTTCTAAAGGGCAGTAATACAATGTATATGTTATATTGTGAAAGGTACAGGGCAAGGAGGGACGAGTTGAGGGGTCAGTTGATAGCTTCACATAATGAAATTAGATGGAGAATGATATGTGGGGATGATGAAGATCTAGCCTTATCAGACTTGTTGGGGCTTGGTGGTAATACTTTGGATAAGACAGAGAGCCGTATCGTATTCAACTTTGTGCAAGATGTGTGGACCATTAGAGCGGATATTGAGGCGTTGGGGGAGGCAGAACTGCTGTAGAATGTTAATGTGACAAGACTTTACACTAGGTGCAATGTGAATGATTACTTTGTGAAATGGTTCAACAGTGAAAAGCTGGAGAGGACGGGGAGCAATAGGATACTTAAAAATGTAGGACACAAGGATGAGGATTATCAGGGTGTTGGGGGCAGGAACAATTATTAAAGAAAGTGGGTTGGAGAGAAATTCGATGGGTGATATAGTAAATGCTGGGTGAATGAGGGAGGATGAGTGGATATTGTGAGATTTAATTGTGAGTGTCCGTGGTGATAATTAATCAAGGTTGCCGCTAAGAATCGGTCCGAGAAGAGAGAATGAGAGGGCCTGACAGATGGACATATTGTGTGATACTTCTGTAGTTATGGGAATTAAGAGAAGGTATATTGTGTAAAAGGAATGTGGGGATTGAACAGTGTCTATGTCCTACATGATCTGGGTAAATAAGCACAAGGGAAACTACTGGGATATTTGATTGAGGAAATAAGAGGGAATACTGGGTGGAATTAGTATGGCATTGGATTATATGACCTTTAGTGAGCGGATATATAATGGGATATTTCATTGAGGAAAATGAAGGGAAATACTGGTTGAATAACTGGTGTATATGTACCGGTATATGAATGTGTGAAAATACCGAGGTAGCCTATAAGTTATACACGATTATGGGAAATAGAGGACGGAATGGGAATATATCAAGGGGAACAGATTTTATTGTCAGTGGCTATGGTATGAGGGAGCATGTGTCATAATCTGTATGATTAGGCACAGTGAATGGAAAATGGTGGGATATTGTATTGAGGAAAATGAGAAATACTGGGTGATATTTATATGGCACTGGTTTTATGATTTCGGGAAATAGGCAAAGTGACGGGAAATACTGGGGTATTTTCGGGGAAAATGAAGAGAAATGGGTGAAATAATTGGTGAATATATAGAGATGATTAAGAGAAATAGAGGTAAGACTAGGGACCTGATCAGGACTAGATGAAACGGAAAAAGATGTAAATAAGATATAATGGGGAATTACCGATGGCTATGCGTTATTGGTACGAGGGAGCATGTGTAGGGCGGTGTGGGGGAACGCGTTTGTACGGTATACTCTGTATAAGGGGAAAAAAGTGGGATATTGCATTGAGGAAAATGAGAAATACTGGGTGAAATTTCCATGGCACTGGATTTATGATTTCGGGAAATAGGGTGAAATATTAAATGTTGAGTGAATGGGGAGGATGAGTGGCTATTGGGAGATTTAATTATGAGTGTCCAGTGTGATAATTAAGTTGCCACTAAGAATCGATCCGGGAATTAAGAGAGAATGAGGGGGCTTGACAGATGGAAATATTATGTGATACGTCTGTAGTTATGGGAATTAAGAGAATGTATATTGTTTAATAGGAATGTGGGGATTAAACATTGTCTATGTGACACTGTTAAGAGGGATCATGTGTAGGGCGGGTTGGGGGAAACGGGTTGCACGGCGTGTTCGCACGACCTGTGCCCATCGCGGTGCGATGGAGTGCCCAAGTACATCCATCCATCCATCCATGTAATGTTGATATGATTATGTCATATTTGTTTAGATGATACATTTTTTCTAATCATATGATCTTGTATGCATAAATGAATTAGTCCTGTGAATAACCCCAATTCACAGGAATTAACCCTATCTGGCATGGCTGGGACTTTTCTCTCATGCTCCAAAGCAGTGAACAATAGATACTCAAAACTTTGCGACTATGTAGCTTATTATATTTGGATCATTTGAGCCTATCCCCAGGAGCAGTAGATCGTGCGAAAATTCAAAAGGGTGGTCATGTGAAGGTACCAGAAAAGTGATGTTTTCGTCCTTTTTTTTTTAAATTCCACATCAGATGAATATTTACTAATTTATCATGAGGTTTTTGCAAAGAAATAATGTAATCGAAAATTCGGACCAAAACTGACCCAAAAAAAAATACCTTCTGGAAAAATGACTGTGATATCATGAAGGTCATTTTGGACTTTGTTACACTTTCTGGTAGAGACTGAGTTTAACCCAAAGGGATATAGTGTGGTGAAAGTTTCAGCTCACTAGTCCCAGGGTTACCAAAAATATTTATGGGTGCAGTACACTCCAAACTAACCCCCCCCCCCCTGCCAGATAGGGTGAATAGAAACACCTTATAATTAGTTCATCATGAAACATCCAGAGGAAGATTTGAAAATTTAATCACTCAGATCCAATTTCTGCTTGACAACGTATAAGTTTTGGATGAACACTTGACAACAGTGACTTACAGTAACAACCGGTAATTCGAATAGTTCCTTGGCCTCGCAGAACTCGTCATGTTCTGTACTGTCACAGATCACATGACTCACCATCTCGCTGAGATAGTTGTCCTGTTTGGCCCCGCCTCTGTTCAGCAAAGAGATCACCTGAAAAACAGTATGTGATAATTGAAACAATAGAAAGATGAACTCCCATAATGTACTTAACACATAATGCATGGTTGACCTCAATGAATACAGCTAAGCTGTTGATTGCTTCAATAGCTGATTAACAGGTCTCTGCGAGTTTATACACATCTGAAATGGAAGATTCAGATAATCTCTTACTTGCAGGTTTAAGTTTGTCTATGAACTATAAAATGGATCATAATCTTCTAATTTTCTGAGAATCTAGAGAGAGAGAGAGAGAGCAAAGGTATGTTGACGAATGATAAGTCAGTTTATCTACCTGTTTGCAAGCCCTGAAACCTTTGTATCAGTTTTTTTTTCAATTCTATGCAAAAGTTCATTCCGTGAATTTGTTTTCTACTTTTCATAGACACATGTGCTGTCAGAGGAATGGACACACTTTTACAAATGAAACTTTATCACCTCTTGAAGTAATTTTACCTGGATTCCCAGTTAAAATATATTTTTTCTCAATTTCTTTTATGGATATGCAAGTCACATCTTACTACCGTAACCCGTTAATAGGCTGTAAAATTCACTCAAAAACTCAATAGAGAAGCCAAGAATCACGGTAAAAATGCTAACGCTAAAGTATTAGAACATTACGCATGAAAGGGGTAAAATTCTAGAAGAACTGAATATTGATTGGACAAAACTCAAGTCAGCGAGAGAAAAAAAACTGAATAGTTGATGTCATTTTACTTTGCATGAATGGAGAGAACTAATCCGTAAGGGTACCACCCATCTACTATTTTCATCTGTCAGATTGAAAGGATAATGAAATATCAAATACAAATTCATTCATGTGAATTTTGAGAACAATAATCAGGTGTTGCTAAAGTCATTCTGTCAAATGACGTTAGCAACAGGTTTGGTGTTCTAAATCCATTAAACATTATTTGAATCCTTGGGGATATTCAAATTACTCATTTCCTTGGACATTTTGAAATCAACTGCCTGTCACAGGTGTAATCTAAATGATGACATTAAATGAAAATGACGTCGGCAACACAAATGACGTTAGCAACATTTTTCCTGGTATGTTTCCCCGAAAGTATGTTTACTCATCACAAGATTTGGTATTTTTTGTTATACTAGATTTTTTGCAATATGCAATCTTTTATCCATGCCATTTTAAGACGCTGTGTACAAAAATAACATTAATAACATTAAAATTGTTAAAATTAAAGTCGTGAAACGAGAAAAAAGGTATAAATTCTTTAATTTGGAAGATTATCTTGGATACGACGTACACTTGCAAAAGTACCACAGTTACACTTTAAATGGGTCACATTGTAGAAGTTTAGTGAATATCTTTTTAATATGATACGTAGAGTTCGGAACTCAACTCTATGTTCAACTATGTCACCCGATATGCTGATATCATCTAATCAACCAATCACAGCCAGGCTGACATGTGCAGCTGCTGCCTAGCTGCATTTGTCAGTGATGTGTATCACTTCTTCCATTTAATACTGGCTGTGAGTGAATATGGTTTAACGTCACTTTCAACTATATTTCAGTCATATAACGACGTTTGGGTTGGGTCCCCCGCCCCCCCCGGGAATCCCATGGGCGAACGAGTCAATAGGTTTTAACGTCGCTTTCAACACTATTTTCGTCATACCATGACATTTGGTTCCTACTCCTTTTCACACCCTGAAGCCACACGGGTAGAGAGAGAGAGAAAGTTAAGGTTTAACGTCGCGGTAGGGTCCTATTCCTTTTTACACCACCAGGAACCCCATGGGTGGGCGCTGTGAATAGGACTTTTCCAGGAGATACTGGGTCATACAGAATATTAATACCTTTTGTGAAAAATATTCTTGGAACCATGAAAGATAATCAACACACCCCCCCCCCCCCATTCTGTTTGAGAATGAGTGAGTATGATTTAATGTCGCTTTCAATTATATTTCAGTCATATCACAGCGTTGGGTCCTATTCCTTATTACACTCGGGAACCATATGCACGGGTGGGGTCCTATTCCTTTTCACAGCTAGGAACTCCACGGCTGGCCGCCCGCCCGCCGCCGCGGGTGCCCTAGTCAAGTACCAAGACTCGGATCTGTTAATCAGTCATGCCGCGTGATCTACCATGTGTCAACGAGGTAGATTAACAACGTCGGAAACAGACCAGAAATGACATCCACTGGTCCCAAATCCCCACTATCGTAACATATGGTTCTATCGGTTTAGAATGCCACCAATATTAGAAGTTACAAACACTTACTTGCACTCGAAATGCGGCAGAAAACAGAATGTATCCAGACCCACGAGGAAGGCTGCCATGTCATTTTCTTGTCTCAAGTTCGCTGACACGGTAGGAGTCTTTTCACACAAGGACCAAATGCGATCCAGTTAAATTGCAAAACAAGGGGTGCACTCCAGAGATTCTACGTTTCGGCAAGGAATAGACCATGGGTCCGCTTTTAGGCCACCAATTGCTACGTAACTGTGGAGGACAACCAAGATTTGTAACATACAAGACTCGTACCGTGTCAGCGAACTTGAGACAAGAAAATGACATGGCAGCCTTCCTCGTGGGTCTGGATACATTCTGTTTTCCGCCGCATTTCGAGTGCAAGTTAGTAAGTGTTTGTAACTTCTAATATTGGTGGCATTCTAAACCGATAGAACCATATGTTACGATAGTGGGGATTTGGGACGAGTGGATGTCATTTTCTGGTCTGTTTCTGACATTGTTTATCTACCTCGTTGACACATGGGAGATCACGCGGCATGACTGATTAACAGATCAGAGTCTTGGTACTTGACTACAGATGCCCTAGTTCAACAAGCTGAACCCTGCTGACATTTAATTTTGTGATATTGACAATGCAGGGTTCAGCCGTTGAACCGAAATTTCCCATCGCAAAATTTTCGCCTCCCGACCTGGGTAACAGCGGGTGGATTTGCGCTCATAAAAAAGCAATAATACCTACCGCTTTGTGCTCGTTTGGATAGAATACGTATTTGCCTGGCCATTTATTTTCTCTGTCTAGCTTCTTTCATTTCCATAAACGGCAAAAGAAAAAAATATCATCGCGGACGATCTTCCAAAAACGAAATCCGCCGCCATTTTGAAATAGTGGCACGAGACTAATTTGTAAATTCAGGATTGTATACAGGAAGGTCGGAAACGGCTCATTCATATGGCTGTCACATTATCTGCATTTAAATGTAAAATTGTAACTATCGATATCAAGCATAATGGAAGACACATACTGAGAAAGGTAATTCATGGGATTTTTCATCTCCCTAAGCGACTGGGTCGACTGAGCGGATTCAGTTTTTCCGACTCTTGTAATCCTGAATTTAGAATAACCTCACGTGACAGTGTTCGAAAATGGCGGCAGATTTCGTGTTTGGAAGATCGTCCACGATAATATTTTTTTCTTTTGTCGTTTATGGAAATGAAAGGAGCTGGACAGAGAAAATAAATGGCCAGGGAAGTAGGCAAATACGTATTCTATCCAAACGAGCACAAAACGGTAGGTATTATTGCTTTTTTATGAGCGCAAATCCACCCGCTGTTACCCAGGTCGGGAGGCGAAAATTTTGCGATAGGAAATTTCGGTTCAACGGCTGAACCCTGCGTTGTCAATATCACAAAATTAAATGTCAGCAGGGTTCAGCGGGACGGCGTATTCGACTGAAATTTTTTGAATTCGACTGAAAAAACGGAAACTCGGTAGGTTATTTGTTGATAGCTCGCTTAATACTTGCTCGATTCTGACAATGTAAAGTTTCCGGAGTAGCTGAAGAGATTCTCTTTTCAAAAATATATAGTTTGATGACAATTTTTTTTTTTTTTTTTGAGATAGATATCAACTGAAAAAATCGTGTCGACTTCGCTGAAATTTTTTCTGGACCGACCGACATGCGGTTTTTCTTGTCCGGAAAATTATTGCGTGGAACTGACTGAAATACTTTTAGGTTTCCGGAATGCTCTACTTTCTTACGAATAAAATGATATAAAATATATGCATGTACCTTCTACCGTTTTCCTTAAAAGGGTTCGCTGAAAAAACCCGATTGAAAATCACAACATTTTCAGTTGAATCTGCCGTAAAACGGATTAGTGAAGCGAGTTAAAAACTCGGATTTGGAGACGGACTTCAGAAGATTCCGAAAATCCGGAATAAGGATAGCGGGTAAGTTTATTGGAAGATTGGTTATGTCAGTAGGTCATAAGTGTCGAATTAAATTTTAAAACCATAGTTTGCACAAAAAATATCCTATTTTTCAAATAATTGAATGTTTGTCACATAATAACTTAATGTAAATGGAAATAGTATTTTTCTATGGTATAAATATATTTTTTTCTTGATCATTAATTTTAAATACGTATATTTTGACCTTCTTGTACCTGAAAAATGACCAGGAATATACATATTTTGTTTTCAGTAATTATTATAATTTAGATGAACTAAAATGAATTTTATCATTGTGAGTTCTGTTCACTTACTGACTTTTTGACATCTCACAGCCCAGACTGGTGAACAGCTAATTAAGTTTTAATCCCATGCAATTAATCCCCAACCGCTAATCCGTTACAACACTTGCCGAGAGTGACGATCGTTAAAAGATAATGTGATTATGCTCCATTCAAAATTAAATCTATTTCCATTTACATTAAGTTATTATATGACAAACATTCAATTATTTGAAAAATAAGATATTTTTTGTGCAAACTATGCATTTAAAATTTAATTCGACACTTATGACCTACCGACATAACCAATCTAATAAACTTACCCGCGATCCTTATTCCGGATTTTCGGAATCTTCTGAAGTCCGTCTCCAAATCCGAGTTTTTAACTCGGTTCACTAATCCGTTTTACGGCAGATTCAGCTGAAAATGTTGTGATTTTCAATCGGTTTTTTTCAGCGAACCCTTTTACGGAAAACGGTAGAAGGTACATGCATATATTTTATATCATTTTATTCGTATAAAAGTAGAGCATTCCGGAAACCTAAAAGTATTTCAGTCAGTTCACGCAATAATTTTCCGGACAAGAAAAACCGCATGTCGGTCGGTCCAGAAAAAATTTCAGCGAAGTCGACACGATTTTTTCAGTTGATATCTATCTCAAAAATAAAAAATAAATTGTCATCAAACTATATATTTTTGAAAAGAGAATCTCTTCAGCTACTCCGGAAACTTTACAATGTCAGAATCGAACCAGTATTAAGCGAGCTATCATTATCAACAAAATTATAACCTACCGAGTTTCCGTTTTTTCAGTCGAATTCAAAAAATTTCAGTCGATTATCTGATCCCGGGTTCAGCTTGTTGAACTACGGATGCCCCAGTTAGTCGCCTCTTACGACAAGCTGTCTGAGGAGCTTAGGCCTATTATTACCATGAGTCATGACCTGTGATGGACACAAAGACATCCAGAGCCCCACGGGGTTTCTGTCCGAGAACTTGGAAGCTGCATGAATCTTGTCGGGATTGGGAGGGTGGGCTAAATTGGATTTGGTAGGTCACACTGTTTACCTCATCGCTTATGTTACCGACAAGATAATACTTGACATCTTTGAATAAATCTTTTGATACATCTTTCTCAGTCTCTTCTTCAGCTTCAGCTGTCATTTTGCATCCCCTATGTGTCAAAAATAGAACGTAAAATCAACACGTCTCCTTTCCCGCATTTTCACTGCCACAATCTAGCGTGCCATAAAACGTTACGTTGGATGTCGCAAAAAAACACGGCGGAAAACACAGAGTCGTGAAACGCCGAAAACTGGTCGCCATTCGCCATTTCTGTTTTGTTTTGTTGCAGGTGAGGGCTTTTGCAGGTGAATGAAGATCGATTTAGTCAGGTAATTATGACACCGATCTGGATGTTAAATCTTTAATGTAACAGAATATATATCTATCTATGTAAATAAATATATTTATAGGTTCTCACCGGCTCTCAGATAATACTTGACCGACATTGTCAACTGTCTCTCTGAAAAATAAATTTGGTTCGCAGAGAAACTAAACCAAAATAATATGAAT
Organism: Hanleya hanleyi; assembly: GCA_036873755.1. Classification (NCBI taxonomy): domain Eukaryota; kingdom Metazoa; phylum Mollusca; class Polyplacophora; order Lepidopleurida; family Hanleyidae; genus Hanleya; species Hanleya hanleyi. The sequence continues at coordinate 72,808 of JAVTVY010023770.1, read as the reverse complement.
AGGCAAAGCCTAGAAGCGAGCGGAGAAATAGGCCTACTTCTCCTCTCGTTTCTGGCTTTGCCTATTCATATCAAGTTTTCCACTATAGTATTTTTCTTATAATTAGTTTGAGGGCTTCTGTAAAATCAGCCGTATGGTTAAAACCAATTTCCTTTTTTAGAACGTATATAACAAAGTTATATCTATAGAATGTCATACCACTCTCCGTGATAACTGCTACAAAACTTGAGTTTTAGAGCTTTTTTGTACTACCCGGGTTAAATGCCATAAGGGTTGTTCACGTGAATCTTCACCAATACATGGTATGTCGTCATAATCTATTCCTTTTTCTCTGGCCAAAGGGCAATAGGCGGGGTGAGATGTCATTCAAGGGTTGCTCTGTTTGTCGTTTGGTTATGAAGACATGAGATTAAACTATTGTCGTTGACAAAGAACGAAAGATTTGAGAATACGGGTGGACCAGTACAGCCGCTATGTTATGCAAATGTCCTCGACACCTCAAAGATTTGGACGCCTCTCAGACACAGCATAACCGTATCACTTCAATAGTATGGTGATCTAGTTGGACCAAAAGTGTGCCCCGCATTACCTCATCAAAAGCGTGAGCGACAACGCAAAGGGTGACGTCTTCCAAAACACGATGTCGCCCTTTCGTATCGTAGGTTTACAAATGTAATTAACGAGTGAGCAATCAAATTAAACTATACACTTACAATACCGTTGATGATGTCCGACTCTAATCGACTGGATCAATAATGGGATATTTGCTATAAAAATGTAAATATAGGTCATACGGCCATCCATAGATTACACCGTCATTGAAATAAAGATCGTGTGAAGTTGTCATTTTAATTCATGCAGTCACACATGGAGGCATTGCCCCTGTCCTTGTGAAGGTAACATCGATTGAGGACACTTTCCCATATATAGAACTGAATAGCTCACCCCGCCTATTGCCCTCTGGCCAGAGAAAAAGGAATAGATTATGACGACATACCATGTATTGGTGAAGATTCACGTGAACAACCCTTATGGCATTTAACCCGGGTAGTACAAAAAAGCTCTAAAACTCAAGTTTTGTAGCAGTTATCACGGAGAGTGGTATGACATTCTATAGATATAACTTTGTTATATACGTTCTAAAAAAGGAAATTGATTTTAACCATACGGCTGATTTTACAGAAGCCCTCAAACCCGCGACTAATTATAAGAAAAATACTATAGTATACTCATTCCCATAATTTCTTGTTTCATACAGAGCTAATATTTGAAATGGATGAAATCTAAAGTACTTTTGTACTTTTTAGGGTTCCATTGATTTGATCTGCCCATATCCATCACAGAAACAGATATGGGCAGATTGAGTCCACGTTTCGTATAGTATTTTACACTGAACACATATTTCATGCACATGCTTACATCAAAACCGATGGCTTGTTTGAAAGTCAGTTCCTGTAGAACTTTACAGCATTAAAATCCATGTGGTATTGTTGTTGTCTAGAATTTGTCAACTTAGCCTGTATCATAAATATGACATAATTTATATCCTATCCATGCTCCCCAATCGTATATGTCACTATGTAGGCGACATATCCAAATTGGGGAGCAGATAGGATTTAATTTTACTTAGACTGGATCAAATATTTAATTGTCCAAATTCTATCTGGTCCTAGCTATGATTTCCTGTCACTGTTCCAGGTGGCCATGATGTTATATTCTCTCATAAGGCAGCTTATTAATAAGAATAATCCTGTTCCTCTAATTATCGGACATAAAATAAATATCCCATATATACTGTCACAATTAGTCTTATTACTGAAGGAATTCTGTTCAATTCTAATTTGATTGTACACACAATATATAAAACCTTGGGGAAGTAGGTTCCACTCAACCAAACTAAATGTCCTTGTAATGGACATGTTCAAAAGTTGAGACTGAAGTGAATATATCTTGATTAATAGACAGATCTGTATACAAAGACGAAACTACTACTATTTAACTGCCAAATGGAAACAATAGTTACAAACATTTACAGCCAATAGATTTACCAGATATGTTAAAATAGTTAAATGTGCAACCATGGCAACTGTAAAACCAATCGACTAAATCATTTCATATTGTAGCTGTTCTCAACATTGAGATATTGTTCTTTTTACATTTTTAATTAATTTAAGGAATTAATAGAATGATTATAATTACATACTTTAATGAATAATTTTGAATGCTAAAATATTAATGGAAGAGAGCTATTATACTATAATGGACAGAAACAACCTTGTAATGGCTATGATTATAATCTATAAAATTATAGATAAAGAAGACATGAAAACCATAATTAACCATATTGGGTATTGATATTTAAAATTCATTTGTGTCTATAATGGGGAATGGCATTGGGGGGTAACATGACCGAAAATCGTCTAAAACTATGTTTTGAAAATGACGTCACTGTGACGTCATCATTGTGGCCACCTTGTTTTTTTCTTTGTTTTGTTTTCACATTTTCTAAAGCTTGGGTGGCCCACAGATATATTGTGGTAATTTTCAGGACTCTAGCCTCAGGGATAGCAAAAATATATAGAGGGGGGCGGGCTCCCCCTCGTCTGCAACTGGGGTACGGTTCCCATGTCATTAAAATGTGGAAATACAAATAAATTGCCATAAATAAATTTTAAAAAATATGTAGGCCTATCTCTGGTGTGAAAATTTTTGGTATTATCGGAGGATGTCTAGTTTATAAAACATACTGAAGTTTCAGGAATTTTCGAAAAGTTCATTATAATTTTGAATGTAAACTTTGAAGGTTTAAATTGGAACATACTCTCCCTAGCTTCAGGTTAGGGACACCTTTGAACTGATTTTACATTGAGGTGAACTCAAAAATTAGTTCTGCATTTTTGTTGTGTTTGCTGGGTTTTCATAAATTTTGCCTATGTTTTGTCCCATATTCGCATGTCTACACAATACCTATAGAGCTTGCTTCGCAAGCGGCCTCTTCGCGGCTGCGCCCCGCTTGTATAATGTTAATCGAAATTCTTCATGGTTTCCAGAAAATAAAATATTAATCTGATGAAACAAGTTACAATATAGGAGAAGGCCATCTTTTTTGTTTCTTTGTTTCGTTTTCACATTTTCTGGTAGAGCTTGACCCACAGATATAGTGTGGTAATTTTCAGCACTCTAGCCTTAGGGATAGCAAAAATATATGACTCCCCCTCGTCTGTAACTAGGGTACGGTTCCCATGTCATTAAAATGTGGAAATACAAATAAATCGTCATAAATAAATTTAAAAAAATGTGTAGGCCTATCTCTGGTGTGAATTTTTTTAGGTATTATCGGAGGACGTCTAGTTTATAAAACATACTGAAGTTTCAGGAATTTTCGAAAAGTTCATTATTAATTTTGAATGTAAACTTTGAAAGTTTGAATTGAAACATACTCTAGCTTCAGATTAGGAACTGATTGAGCTGAACTCAAAACATTAGTTCTGGACTTCATTCCATATGAAATGTTTTCTTCAAACTTTTTTCCGACTATTAAATTTTAATTTCGAGTTGAAATTATATTCAAATTTAAATTCAAGTATTTAAAAATAATTTTACTTTAATCTTGATCAAATTCAATTAAAACTGAAATTTCATTCAAAAAACTGAAATTCCAATTCGTAATTAAAATTAACAACCAACTAAGAATGATCATCCAAAAAAATAAATAGGTTACGAACTCAGTTGTTTTAATTCAAAATCGAATTTTAAACTTAAATCGCTACTGGACTTGACTGGGCGGTAAACAGTAGGACGGTCCCCTCACGCGGACGTCGGCGAGATCAACGTTCTTGGCAATGTTGAATGGCTTGATTTTACAACCACGACTATGTTGTAAATGTTTATTTTCTAACAAATGCCTTGTCATATTTACACGATACTTCAGATATAAAAAACGCAATAAATAAGCTTTCCATAGATATGAATTTTATGCAAGTTTTGCCTCCCGTAGAACTAAATTTGACGAAAGATGTACACCCATTCAGTGCCGCCTTCCCGTGGACTACCTTCAGCGCGACGTTTTTGATCGAACTCTTGGTCACGTGGTCTGCGTTTTGCATCGGACATCTTCGACAAGGACGAAAGCCACATAACGATTCATTTTTAGTCTGCAGCTACTTCCATCTGTGTAAAATTATTCATAAATTGAAATCCTTTCGAAAAATGACATGCCAGCTAGGCTATATGTCTTCATCACGGGTAATTTGTCCCGGCATGCAATTTCTCCATGGTTGCCGGAAACGGAAATCACCGTTTTTTCGTTCAAGGGATATCGGTTGTTGTTGTTATTTTGCTTTGTTTTCATTAAATTTTGCTATGTTTTGTTTCATATATGCGTCCTGCATGTACCTATAGGCTTGCCACATAGCGGCGAAAACCAGCGACGTAGCTCAACTGGCAGCCCAGTCTTCATCTGGAAGTAATTTGTCCCGGCATGCAATTTCTCCATGGTTGCCGGAAACGGAAATCACCGTTTTTTCGTTCAAGGGATATCGGTTGTTGTTGTTATTTGCTTTGTTTTCATTAAATTTTGCTATGTTTTGTTTCATATATGCACGTCTACGCAATACCTATAGAGCTTGCTTCGCAAGCGGCCGCTTCGCGGCCGCGCTCCGCTCGCTATAAATTTTTGGGCAATCATCAACTGGCCGAATTCTGTCAAATTGAGCTGAATCATTAACGAAGATCTGACGTTACAAATTCGACTATGCTTCCCTATCTGGTTCATAGTCTAGAGTGTTTATTTTTTCGTCTAAAAACCTGAGATAAATAGTTCAACAAGGAAAACCTGCTGGTATAATTTTAATTTTGTGATATTGACACCACAGTGTTTCAAATTAATTTTTTTTATCACAACATTTCAGCAGCCCATTGTCACAAATGCACAGCCATCTCCAACTGGTTCAAGCTGTGGCATACATGTTTCCGAATTTTCCGTTCAAAGTTCAATGTGTCAGATCCTGGGCATTTCCTCTTCTGGACATTTCCTCACTACTACCGCAGGACATTTTTCCTTCCCAATATATTGTCCAATCGACCATAATTAAAACTGGACAAAAATAGATATTTTTCTTTAAAAAATACATACCGGTCAGACCCCTCGCTAGCATTATTTGGCGTGGCGCAGCGCCATGCCCCAGAAATCCAGCGCCATGCCCCAAAAATCAGCGCCATGTTGCCCTCATCTTTGGAAGCAGAGCGCCATGCCCGAAATATCGGCTTCAACTGCATTTTTCACTTTCTGTAGGATGACTTACTCCGTACAAGCATCCTTCTCTAATCCTGAAAAACGTTTATTCAATCTTTATTGGTCAAATTACCCTTCAATTCCTCCAAGGGATCAGTTTGAAACATTGTCTAACATCGTTGAGCACATGTTTGTGCTGCCATGTTTGTTTTCCTGATTGGGAAGGGCTGAATGCAAGATAAAATTCTGATTGGTTGAAAAAAAACACAGGATGGAAGCAATCAGAGATTGCTCAATTGTATGCCCCCCCCTTCCGCTTTAATCCGACACTGCCCTGCCATTGTTCTGTTCTTTATTGGTTGGCGGAGGCCTAATTTGGATAATTATAAAAATTCTGTTTGAGTCACTTGTTTTGCCATGCCTCATATAATACATATTCCAAGTATCGACCAACAAGTGATAATACGATGCTTCGATGCAAGATGGTCGCCAGGGCTTCTGCCAAATCCGAAAATGTGACCTGGTTGGGCGTAAATTAAAAAAGTGTTTGTTTCGGGTAATGCGACCGACCCATCAAAATCGTGCCGACTGAAAAGTTTTTTTTACCATTAATCCATCATTTCACCTTCCGTTTTTTTCTTTTTTATAAATCGTTTCACCTTCCGTTTTGTATGCCCAGGAGTGTCCGACCGACCTCCGTCCGCGTGTTGTCTAACAAGAGCGGAAGCGAAGTACACGCATGCTTGTGAATTCGTTTCGGTAGCCATGATGTGTAATGTTGAAAGTTACCAGCTAGCCAAAAATTAGGGTTCCCGAAAGACGGCTCGGGTTTGCGGGGGGCACAGCATGGTGGTGTTGTGTATCACAGTTCGTGAGAAAAATGACATAATCACTAAAAGCTCGCTCCAAGAATGCTTCCTGGAGTCGACGTGGGAGGAAGTGTTGGAGAAAATGTACGAGAAACCCCACGATAGCGTCACCGTAAGCGTGTCTGCCGGTAACAATGTTGGGAGCGAGTGGTTCCATCCAGTGTTTACTCAAACTGTCAAAACCACGTTGGAATTCGACAAAAGTATCAAGTTCGTCTGTTTTGCAGTTAATTCAACTGAGCAGTTAGAGCAATCGGAATCACCAGCATCATCTTCAAGAAATGTATTCAGTGTTCTTCTCGAGGCTCAGAGTCGAGCAGTCAAAATTATCAATTGTAAATAAATCATGGAAAATAAATCATAATCACAGTCCATGGACGGAGGAAAAACATTAGATATGCCTGTAAAGAAGTCTGGAAGGAATCCCAACATGTTGCAGCCATTATGGAACATGAATAGTCATTAAATGACGAATCATTAAATGACTATTCATGTTCCATAATGGCTGCAACATGTTGGGATTCCTTCCAGACTTCTGAATACCTCAGTGTGTGCCAGTGTCGGCTATCGTCTCGATACATGAGATATTTTCAATGTTTGATCAAGTGTTGCTTATTGGTCTTGATGAGGAATTAAATTGAAATCACGAATGCTTATGAATCACTGTCTTGTGGCTAGTTTATAATTGCATTATTCAAATGACGTCCTCCAATTTACATTTATTCCCGACATGTATGTGTATCTCCCATTTACATGTACAAGTTACAAAAAAAAAAAAAAAACAAAAAAACGACCGACCGACCCAACTTCCATGACAGAGGGTCCGTTACCCCAAACAAACACTTTTTTAATTTTGGCCTTATGACACCTACATTCCTTGGGAGTATATTGTGATGAAATTATGAACCGATCAGTGAACTTTGAATTTTGCACCCAATTCACTGTTTTGGGGGCAATTTCCTACTTCAGGACCTATGTTGTCTGCTTTGGAATGTAGAACAGCATATAATATAGCCATTTTCCTGGTTTAAATCGGTGATGGACTGAGATCCAGCCTGGACAAAAAAATATATCCCATTCACTTGGGTTTAAACAAAGGGCCATAACTCTTGAAAATATAACCGAAAGCAGAAAAACTTCACGCTGCACACCTATGGATCACTGACCACATATCATGCAAATTTCATACTTGTCCATACAATATTGACCGAGATCCAGCCCTACAAATTTCAATTCACAAAGATTTGAAGAAAAAAGAGCCATAACTCTTGAAAACATACGCGAAATGTGGAGAAACTTCACGCTGCACAACTACAGGGCACTGACCACATATCCTGCAAATTTCATAATTGTCCATACAATATTAACCGAGATCCAGCCTGGACAAGTTGCAATTCACAAAGATTCGAAGAAAAAAGGGCCATAACTCTGGAAAATAAATGCGAAACGCGGAGAAACTTCACGCTGCACAACTACAGGGCACTGACCACATATCCTGCAAATTTCATAATTGTCCATACAATATTAACCAAGATCCAGCCCAGACAAGTCCCATTCACAGAGATTTCAGAAAAAGGGCCATAACTCTTGAAAATTATACCGGAACTCGGAAAAAACTCTACGCTGCACAACTACAAGCCACTGGCCACATTCCATGCAAGTTTCAATCCTGCCCATCAAATATTAACCGAGATATTGCCCGGACAAGAAATTCGGACGGACAGACGGACAGACGGACGGACAAAGCGATCGCTATATGCCCCCCCTCTAGTTAGAGGGGGGGGCATAAAAATAATCAAGGGAAATAACTTCGTACAGTTAAGAAACAGTGAGAAGGAGGGTTTCCTTTCTGCACAGCTGTAGACTCAACAGAACAAACATTATAGAATGGAAAAAATATTACATTTAATGGGTTAAGCATTAGCAGCCAGTTTGATCAGCAATTTGAAATAGAAATCATGCTAGTGCTTCATTCTTTCTGATCTGGATTTTATCATGACAGCTGGCTTGATACAATTATCATATGTATGTGTTAGAAATGACTCTACATGAAATGTGGTTATGTGACTATGCTAATAAAAATAAAATAAAAATCAGTAAATTATGCATTATTGCAATAGGACTCTGATTGTGGTTGCCCTGGTTGTGAAAGAGAAATTTCAGGACACAGGGGAAATTGATTTCAAAACAATAGTTTTTCTGCTTTTCTTTCTATATTATTGACAAGGAAAATAAATTCTCCATGGACAGCAGATGTCTATTAAATGTTGGATTTTACACTAGTATTTGTCTAACAACAGGGTATTGGGAGTTGTTATCACAGTTGACTTTGATGGTGGATACATGTCTAAGTATACTTTCAATAAGTAATTGAAATCTATTCAAATTAAATTTTTTCAAGTAATTTTTCTTTATTGTTCTTAGTTTTTGTTCCTCTCGTATCAAATGAGGTCATTCCCATTGATGTGAAGCTGAAAAAAACTAAAGTTACAACAGTTTTTAATTTTCTTCTAGAAGCTGATCTCTGACATAGAAAAAGAGAAAAAAAATGAAGCATTTTTTTTAAATAGGCTTAAAAAAGAAAAAAATATTTGAATAAATTTCAATAATTGATTGGAAATATATAAGGGATCTACCATCAAATATCCCACAAGCCAGGCAACTGTGGTTGTTGTGTTAGGAAATCACCTAATGAATACCATGATAGTTCACTTAAATAGATGGATCTGAAATGCCCCAAAATTGCTTCTGATGACTCTCAGAGCACCGCGAGGTCTTTGGCGGCCCCAGATCCCCGGCTAAAATGCCTAGGACTCTCTTTTCCCCCATGCCCCTTTGCATTCCTGACTAGGGGTCTGCCGGTATTTTTATAAGTTCTACTTCAACTTATAGCATGAGGTCAAAATTTTAATAGAATGCTATATAAATTATATATTTTCTTATTTATAGAAGAAAGAACTCCACAAGTAAACCATGCTCATATTAGTAAAATGTAGGCCAGGGAAAATACCCAGAACAGTTGGGAAAAAGTTCAGAAGGGAAATATCATGTCCCAGAAAGAAGAAAAATGTATGTGCTTCCTGTGTGTCAGGGCTTTAAATTACATGCTAAGACATCGTCATGCCTAAATTAGAGACGCACCCAAAGTAGAAAGGCAAAAAAAAAAAAAAAAAAAGCTATCACTGAAAATCAACATGGAAACATTTCTAGAGAGATTTCTCATTAATTAAACATCATATTGTCAAAATTTAACAAATTTAGAGATTTTCAACATTTTAAATAATTTGCGTGCACACGCTGAATTTTGCCACGTTGAATATAGCTAGGGTGTGCGCAATGTAGGTAAATCAAAACCCTGCATGTTCGGACAACCTCGTTACCTGGTATCTCTTTGTCTGTGACATTATGCTGGAGTGCCAATGGGAGTAGCCTGACAGTTATTGGATGCATGAGTGAAGAAGAAAGGTTTCTGTGAATATTTCTCCAAATTCAGGCCATGTTGAACAAATGTATTAGACAGTGCCAAACACAACTTTATTTTCTTTGAAGGTGCCCGAGGCACAGTTCGCGCACATGTCTGTGATGGAGCAGACGAACCATAATAAAATGGTCCATCTTGGAATTATTTCTAATCGCAGGTCAAGCTAATTTCATTGCACTACTAGCATGGCTGAAAATAAGGATTGGGAATGGTAACCTGTCCATATGTTACCGTGTAATTCGAGGTGATAACCTGACTGGTCTTTGGCATGTTATATCAATCAGCTCATGATTAAGTTCATGGGGACCTTAGACAGGTTACTGATTTTCTATATGCGGTAATCTTCTGGCAACATGAACAACCTATTTCCAACTCAGACTTTGGTAGAAATTAATGGCACAGATATGATGATTAACCGTGTACGGCACTCTCTCTAATAATTCAATCCCCCTATCAAAATTTAATCGGCTGTTCTAATAAATTTGATCACTCTCTAAAATCATTGAAATAACAAAGAAATGATGGATTATCTGTATGATTTTGGACCATTTTGTCAACCTATTGTTCTAATAAATTTGATCACCCCAGATTTTATGGTTGGAAATTTCACTTTCTGTGATTGAATTATTAGAGGGGTTACCATAGCTCCACTCATCTTCATTTTATGCAGCCAATTTCAACATTCCCACTTCGAACCTGCCTTGATTTATCTGACCCCCTTCAGTGTTCAAAATCCGAGGTGTAAATTTCACAGGTCTATGGACATTTGACGAACCAATCAGAACCTACACGCTGACTGTGTGTAGAGTGACATCATCCTCAAGTACCTGCGCCGTTCCTCCTAATATGGTGTTTGTATTAGCCCACTATATGTGTCAGCCAATCAATAATGCTCTTTACGACACATTTCAAAATTCACATGTTTTCGAGGTCAGTGACGTCTCGTATCTATTTATTTTGAACATTAAAGTGGGCCAGATATATCAAAAGTTAGGAAGTTCGAAGTGGGAACGTAGAAATTGACTTGATAAAATGAAGGTGAGCTTCACTGTGTCTGGCATGAAAGTGGAGCAGAAAAATGTTTGTTAGTCTAAAAAAAGTGGTTTACAGTCTGATGCCATGGGAGTAATCATTGTATATTAAGCTTGATATTGTGCTTCAGCCTTAATGCACCTTATAACGTAAATTTCATGGGAACTTCATGTAGAATATTTAAATGCACCATAACTAAAACTGTATATAAGCATTGAGCCTCGATCCCTTGGGCCTACATACAGATAGCACTCCAGTCAAATATAGGGAAGACTGATTGCTCCCTAGAATCTCTTGGGAAGTTGGGGGATATGCATGTGAATTTTTGGACTTTCCGGAATTTCCGGAGTTACCTCCCTTTATCATTGACGCCTAATTTTAACCATGCAGTCTTGCTGTCGGCATTGGATAATATCTGATGATAATTATATATGTATGCTAAACAAAGGATAAAATGTTCAGTTTTGAATTTTCTAGCAGGTATTGATCAGGTTTGAATGGAAACTCTCAGGCCATCATTAAAAATATTTTGGTTGGGCATACCCCTACCTACCCGTCAAAATACTCCCTACCCAAAACTTTTTGTTGGCCTATCTGCCAAAAAATCTCCTTTTTTTCTTCAAATTTCATGCTAAAAGTAAAAACCATAGCTCTTTCCTGTAAATTGAGTGATGTTCAGTCACAGATCACTCAATATACTAAAAAATATTTTCCTACTTTCCCTACTCAAATTTCTGAGATAGGGTCGTGTTAGCCCAACACACAATTTTTTAAGGATGGCCTCAGTATATGTGACCAGGAACCCCAATTGTCTAAATCAAATCTGTCCATGGACTCTGAGAAATTGATTTCCTGTAATCTTCAGACTAGATGAACAAAGCCATTATTGATCTCCCACTAAAGAGTGCAATTAACAAAAACTGTTTGCGTTACACTTACTCTTCACCCTGCAGCCTAATGGCATGCCTTTATGCTTTCATTTTATCAATCAATATAAAGGTTAACATGTTGCTAAAAGGCAGGATCTGCGATAAATATGGCCAAGATCAGCTTTAGAAAAAAAATGGACTGACATTGTTATTGGAAGGCTTGCACAATACTCAATAGGACCAGAAAATATACCAGAATTTGTGGTTCTGTCAGTTGATTGGTTAACTGGGCCTGCCGGGATAAAATCGACAAAAAGAAAGTGGCAATCACAGATTGAATCTGATGGGATAGTTTGTCTTGTGTCCCATTGTCATAGTTACCGTACATGAATGTGCATTAGGCCTACCATTTTCGGTCAATTAAACTCATGATACTTAATGATTCATTTATCATCACCTGCTCACCAGGAACATGAGGTAAGGGGAATGGGCGGGTGGGCGGATTTTATTTTCATTTTTTATTTCTAATAGTTGGCACAAGGTATCTGTATACATGATATACATGTATATGCAATTAAACAAGTTGAGCGGCATGAGCTGTTAACTCAGTTTGCAGAATAAATAAATGTATGATTTTCTCTAATGTATTTTTGAATCATAAACAATTTTAGCTGCATAAATTAGCTATCTGTTCTCGGGCAAATCATGTGAAATGGGACTTTTCATGCTTGTTGACACACGTTGCTAAATCAACTTGTCGTAATAAATAAACTAATTTGGGACGGAGACAGAATTGGGGGTGGGCAGTGATGTTAAAAAAAACTATTAATTTTAGTAAGCCTTGTTGCACGCCGAACAAACAGATAGCTAAGATCTCAGCATGCAACACAGCTACATGTAGTTTAGTTCCACATTCCTGCATAACATGTTCCATGCAAATTATTAAATGGTTGTAATCCACGAACTTGCCTCCTTTGACATTTTGAATATATATTAGCAAATTAGGGTATGAGTGGAAAGCATACATGTTTACTGCAGTATTGATATAACCATTATCGAAATGCCTGCCAAAAGCATGAAAAGGTGAAGAGAAAATATCTAGTTCAGTTGATATTAAACTTCTTAAATACAATGTACAGTGAAACATGTGAATACTGACACCTGGGTAAACCGATAATTTGGATAATTATATAATATTTAAATTATTTTAACCTTGATAAACCAGAACCATGTCAAAACCTATACTATAATCTGGTCCCAAGCATTGTCGGATTATGACTTCACTGTATGTCATCTCTGGCGCCCAAAAATCTCTGTTCTTGATTTCTATTGACAGAACAATCCAGCGTTAAAGTGAATAGATTGGAGTCCATGGAGTACTGGGTATTAATAAACTTGCTAAGGCTCTCAAGTTTTCATACACAGTGTGTATGAAAACGTGAGAGCCTTAGCAGATTTATTAATATAACAGGTTATCAATATAACGTGTGGTGTTATATTGACTCATGGGCAGCTCACCTTAGCCATGTCATGTGTCATGTTCAGGAAAATGTCACATCACTTTGTCATACATGTATGAAAACATGCTCGAAAAGTAAAGCTCCTAGAATCATCTGGTTTGAGAAGGAATATTACCAGCATATCCCACAAATGATCTGCTAATTTAATGCTTTACAGAGTTCAATATACATGTAAAAAGAGACCAGATTGGGAATGAATGCATTTCGTAAGTCAATTTTTCTGTGTGTTTTCCATTTAAGGTATTAAATCTTAGGTAGATGTAGTTGAAACTACTCCACAGAAGTCGGTAACAGCAGACAGGTGCCCTCTGCTCGTGAGCAAAGATGTGTGCCCTACCCACCGCCCCGCCCGGAAAGAGGAAAGAGATCTACAAATACGAGGCGCCATGGACTGTCTACAGTATGAACTGGAGTGTGCGACCCGACAAGAGGTTCAGACTGGCTCTCGGCAGTTTTGTTGAAGAATACAACAATAAAGTAAGTTGCTTGGATGATTTCTAAGAAATTGAATAACAAAAAAAAACTTGTTTACACTGAGATGTCGCTTCCAAGATACATGCATTCCCTGAACCATCTGTTATCATTCTCGAGCTCATAGATAAGATTACCAGTGTGGAAATCAGTCAAAAAAAATAATTCTAGAAATCCATCAGCATGTATGTACTCAACTTGTGTAGTTCAGATGGCATTGAAGTGTACAAACACATCATGACCTCGTGATAAATCTGACTGTCATTTTGGTATAACGCAGGTTCTTTGCAAAGACATGAGAGCTAAACATTGTCCACCACAGGCTAACCACAGGTCCTTGAATTCCTGGAAAGTCCTTGAATTTCAAAATGCATTTTTCAGGTCATGAAAATCCTGAAAGTTAGCTCACTTTAGTTCCAGATCCTTGAAACTCCTGGAAAACTCCTTCCATCTGTCCATATGATATCAGCTTGTCCTTGCCTTAATAATTGTCAGGGAATCCCCAGATGAAAACAGCAGCATGAATTCTGTCTGAAGGGAAGGTTATTGGAAAAGACAACAGTCTGGAAAACTCTGGAAAGCCATAGAAATTAATTGACCGTGACCTGTACGAACTGTGTCAGTGCTAAGCCCTGGTAATTTGTCAGCCCTCAAACATGAGATCCGACCATGAAAGATATATTTTGACTGATAATTGTATTGAGTACATGTTTGTGTATTATTTTCTAGGTTCAGATAGTATCTTTAGATGAGGACACATCAGAATTCACGGGGAAGAGCACGTTTGACCACCCCTACCCCACCACCAAAATAATGTGGATCCCTGATACGGTATGTATGTTACTACATGCACATCAGCTTGGACGTCTGAAGAGCATGAATATTTATCTCTCAAGTATGTATTAACTGATGGCAGAGTTTAACATGGTGTTTCTGAAACATTGAAGTTATTTTTTTCACCGTAACCAAGACTGATAGCTTTTGGTTTTCATAACCTGAAGAATTTGTGATAGGTTTCACTGTAATCAGGTTAGGGCGATCCCGCTCTCTAAAATGGAGGTAAAAAAGGTCGTTTTTGCTCAATAACTTCTGATTTCTTTTCAACCAATGCTTCAAAACTTCAGGCACATTAATCTATCTATTGCACCATGTCCTAAAAGTAATTTGCCATTTGAAGAACCAGTCAATGTTGTTTAAACAGCATGACAAACATTTGGCTCATTGTTATGCAAATTATACAGATGACAATTTATTTTCTCACTGTCATTTGATGGAGGTATATATGTCTGTGTGCGCCTCGAGAGGATTTTACTGAATTCATTATGTAAACTGTTTTATTGATTAAAAACGACATTTGTGACCTTCATTTTAGAGAGCGGGATCGCCGTAACCTGGTAATAACTAAATTATACCATATTAGCTAAATTCAACTGTTCATCAAACATTTTAACTCCTGGCACTGTGGTTCGTGTTGAGAAGCGTCTGTTGTTTACGCGAGGGTGTGTTTGTACATATCATGATGCTTCTTCTCCTTGGTTCTGTTTAGAAGGGTGTATTTCCAGACCTACTGGCCACGAGCGGAGATTACTTGAGGGTCTGGAGGGTGGGCGACACAGAGACGCGGCTCGAGTGCCTTCTAAATAATGTAAGGTTTCCCGATTCCTTTGAAGATCATAATACATGAATTACCAAGAGACGATGAAACCAATAATTATCATTTATATTATTTATAGCTATGTATAGCTTATAGCTGTGTATCTTTTCATCAGTCCATTTTTCATGTAAGGGTCAGCCGGGTCACATGACAAAAGAGAACAATAGTCTGTCTGAGTGCAACAATGGAGATTTTCAGTACTGTAAATGCATGAACAATAGAGAGTTACTTGAAAGATCATAAAGATCAATGTATTTACTGAACAAGATACCAGTTATTTCTCTCATATTTCAAGTTTTTCACATTTTTCCCCATTTCAGAACAAAAATTCTGACTTCTGTGCTCCCCTGACATCGTTCGATTGGAATGAGGTGGACCCTAACCTGCTGGGGACATCGAGCATTGACACAACCTGTACAATATGGGGACTGGAGGTAAGGGGCACACAAAACCAGAAAATGGTCAAAGGGAGATAAATCATAGGCAGTTTTCCACAACCGAGCCAGATTGGAAATAGTTTGCTCTGAACTGGATGTTCTTAAAGGTCATGCATTACACATGTTGTAAATCTAATAGCGAAATCACTGCAAGAGTGATTTGCCCTTGTTCGCTTGTGGGAGTGGAGACAAAATGTCTGACTCCATAACATGAACAGAGATAGGGCATCCTGAGCACTGTGCAATAGATTGATAAAAGAAAAAAATTCATAATCATCAGAAATGGGTTCGGACCACCCGGATCAGTGTGATGTGCGGCATTTTGACATACCCTTGTTTCATGTGACATATCTATTATAACGCCAGTGTTATCATTATATGGAGCGTAATGGCCTTGATGTCGCAATGCTGTTGTCGTACCCGATTGTAGTAAGACGTTATGAGTATTGATTTTTACTGTGATGCAAATACGCTCTACCGCACAGAGCCAAATACTCTTACTGTGACAGTTCCATGCTGAAGAGTTTTGTATCCTCTTTAGTTAGGGCTGATCTGAGATGACATTCTTCAGCCATAGAAACAAGTTATTGTGTGTCCCAACTAATCTATTGAGAACGTTTTGTCTGATTTTTGGAAAAATATATATTGTTGTGTTCTGAAACTTATGTCACTGGTAAAATGCAATTATTATAGTATTCACTCAAAATATTAGCAAACAACATTCTGTAGAACTATCTGTTTGAAACATTTTCTGTTTTGGGTGTCATTCTCTGGGTTAAATTTTGACGTCAGCCATTGTTGATTTGGACCAGTTCAATACTCGTAGATTTGATAGGCATTCTATTCCATTCATGGAATTTTTACAGTTCCACAATGTCACAAATCAACAATAATGCCATGATGTCACAATAAGACGTTACAAAGACAATTTATCAATACTGGCCACAGTAGCAACGTCATAGCGTTGACCCTGACGTCACAATAGAAAATGACAACCTCCCTCTCCTTTGCACATATGGGACAGCCCCCCTCAGCCTTGGCGATGTCAAAATTTAACCCAGAGAATGACCACCCAAAACAGAAAATGTTTCAAACAGATAGTTCTACTGAGTGCTGTTCAGTAATATTTTGACTGAATACTATAATATTTGCATTGTACTAGCATGACTAGTGACAAAAATATATATTTTTCCAAAAATCGGACAAAACGTTCTCAATAGATTAGTTGGGACACATAATAGTTGGCGTCATCTGAAAGGATCAGCAACACAACGTTAAATCTAACTCTCTCTCAAATATCCTAGTATGTAGCCGTCATCCTGTTAAACTTATGAATCATTGAATATATCTTGGGCTGATAACCACTCAAGATTTCCTCACATTTCATTCTATCATGTTATTTTCAGACTGGTCAAGTGCTAGGCCGGGTGAACTTGGTGTCTGGCCACGTGAAGACACAGCTCATAGCCCATGATAAGGAAGTCTATGACATCGCCTTCAGCAGGGCCGGTGGGGGCAGAGACATGTTTGCCAGTGTTGGTATGTAAAGGTTATACCAGTATTAGGAAAACATTATTGTTGTCCTGTACAGATATTTATAATCATTGCTTGCTTTTCACTAAAAATATGTGGTAAATGAGTAGTGCAGTCTCAGTAAGCTTACATTTCTGGAAAGTATATTATTCATTGCCTGAAGCAGTACACAGACTGCTGAGCAAAATCAGAGCTTTATAAAAACTGTCCCAGTGCTGGTGGATGACTCGGGGGAATTTCCATGGGCATCAACAGGATTGCTTGAGAGTGGGTCGTTTTCTTTGCTTTCTCCTCAATAATTCTATCTATTAAAATTCAATCACCCCCAATTTTGGGGTACAAAGTTCAATCGGCTGTTCTAATAAATTTGATCATCCTGTAAAATCAGCGAAATAATGATGAAATAATAAATTTTCTGCATGATTTTAAACCGTTTTGTCAACTCCCTGTTAGTAATTTTTTTGTTAGAAAATAGTAGAAATTTCACTTGCTGTGATTAAATTATTAGAGGGATTACCAAACGTAGCTGTCATGACAAAGGCATGATGCAGAAAACAGTTTATCCTATTCAGCCACTAACATTCAGTGTATATTTCAATGTATAACAGGTGCTGATGGCTCGGTGCGCATGTTTGACCTTCGGCATTTGGAGCACTCGACCATTATCTATGAGGATCCACAGCACCATCCATTGCTACGCCTGGCCTGGAATAAACAAGACCCCAACTACCTCGCCACTATGGCCATGGATGCTATGGAGGTAAAACACGCCAGCTTCTCACTGGTCAACACAGTCCTGACCAGTCAGCACTTTCTACTTTCACTTTCTATCTAGTCTGCATTTATACACTGATACGGTAGATGCCTTATCGCGGGAATTATCTTTCACAGTTTCACTCTCTAATCATTGCGGCCATCAAGGATAACTGAAAAAATAGATTGTGAAATTAAAATCATTGTTTTCTTGAAAACAATTGAGTAATAATGTACAGGTTACATGAGATCTTCAGTGACTTGTACATATTTATGAAGCTAAAACATCGACATATAGAATCCACAATGATTATGGATATACAGTACTTGACGTCCTCTTAAGCAGCATGTACCTGATAAGAATTTGTTTTTATTGCAGGTTATAATTTTGGATGTGCGAGTTCCGTGCACACCCGTTGCTCGTCTAAACAACCACCGCGCCTGTGTCAATGGTATTGCTTGGGCACCACACTCCAGTTGTCACATATGTACAGCAGGTAATGACATTTTCATGTAGACAGCACTATGGCATACTCCCATTGTCAGAGTCTGTAACCTCCTAAACTGTCAATGTAACCCCCTCTGACTGCATTCTATTCCTCAGAAGGGCTCCACTCGTTGCCCTTTGAAACACCTGTATTGTTCTGGAGTAACAACTTACGCACAGGGGCAAAAGTCTACTCTGGAGTTGAGCTTGCAAAAACTTGACCCAAGATTTCTGTTAAAGGAAAAGTCATCTCTTCCTTTTATAATAAGAGTTATCTTTTCCTGGCGCAGAGTGATATATACTATTTAAATGCTCCTTGAAATAAGATGTTCCACGGAAATAATCAATTTGTCGTGATAATTTGGATGTGTTTACTGTGTGCAGAGTGGTTGTAGTTCGCCACCATATTTGTACACGAAAACGAGGCTCTATGGGCAGTGTTGTCCATGCTACGTAAATGAGTGGACATCATTAGTAGCATCACATAGCCTTCGTCCCAAGCCTAACATTACTTCAAAAAAATTTCTCTTAACTCTGATTTAATTTTATCTCTACTCTGAGGTATCTATAAATAGTGGTGTCCTGCTCTTGGTTAGCGTGAAATAAACACACACTATCTCGAACATAAGATGGGTTATTCCTGTAAATTGTGTCAATTCACGAAGAAATTACCATGAAGGGTATACAGAGTGGATAACCCGTTCAGGCCAGTTCTCCTTCAATATGTATCTATGTTTTAAATTTCCTCACTATGTAACCATGGTGACCATTTTATTTTGCCAGCTGACGACCATCAAGCTCTGATCTGGGACATTCAGCAGATGCCACGTGCCATTGAAGACCCGATACTGGCATACACTGCAGCAGGGGAGATAAACCAGATCCAGTGGTCATCGACACAGCCCGACTGGATAGCCGTCTGTTACAACAACTGTCTCGAGATACTGAGGGTGTGAATTCTACCATATAGATCTATCTACATTTACCTATAGAGAGAATAAGACATGGGATATATTCAGTAGACCCCTAATGTATTCAATCTCAGTACTCAAGTTTTGAGATTGTGTAAAACAGTGGAACTCTCCATATATGAAGTTACAAATAGCGGTCTCATGTCACCTATGGTAGGGCCAAACTGCCCAGGAAGTGAAGAAAAAACTTCCGTTGTTCATAATTATAAAACTAGTGAGCTAAATAAGGTTTAAAAATGAAGAGAAATGTACACTGGTCCAAATCCAGAACATATTTGCCACGAAATTGAACCAGTATTACAAGATAATAAATTTTGATATCTCTGACTGGCATTCTATTTATACCAAAACCTCTGTGTATGGACTAAATTTATCTCTCTACACAGAAGAGTTCCAATTTCTTTGACAATGCAATGTAACCACAGCATGCATATTGAACATCCATTTGACATTCCAAACCAGATGCCATGAAAAAAAGTTGCAACCACATGTATATTACTTAAAACTACATAAAATAGATAATCTTGGATGCTAGAAGTGCCATTTATTAGAGCATTTCCACAAAGTGGATGCTCTTATGTTTTCATGAGAAACGGCTCCGCCGGATCCGCCGCTGCCGCCACAACTTTAAACGTGAATATCTCTGAAACCGTTAAATATTTTCGGGTCAGACTTGGTGTACTATCTCTTTAGGCCTGGGAAATTTATCTGGTTGTGTTTCGATACCCGCTGCTCACCACTAGGTGGCGTTGTAGTCAGAGCATAGGTAAACCTTTCTCTGACGATTTTCGTCTGAACGGCTTGTCTGATTTCTTTGAAATTTTATTACAATGGTCTTGAAGGATAGTCAATGTGCTGAAAAGGTTTTGATGTAGCTGGCATAATTATAAAGGCAAGTTTTTTGCGTCTCAAAAAAAAAAGTTTTTCGTCAAATGAAAATTCACAAATTCGCTTGGAGAAATATTTTAAAACTGTTCTATTCTAGGTTGCCAAGCATAAATATAGGATTGCCGACATGATAATTCCCTTTCCGTGCGAATCAAATTGCCATTTAAACGAAAAATCTCATTTATCTGACTTAACGTCAAAACCTCAATAACCATTATCACGATTAAAGTTTTTTCCATTAAACTTTTATGTGCCATCTCCCTAGGGCTTTAGATTTCACCTGCTTGTTTTTCGTGGCATTTGGTCATCACTAGATGGCGCTATAGACATGAATGCAGGTAAACATGTGTAACATCATATCTTCTGAACAATGTGTTTGATTTCCATGAAATTTGGGTATAATGATCTTGCAAGATAGGCAAAGAACTGACAAGATTTTGGTGGTGTTGGCGAATCATGGAGACGCATTTTTGCATCTCAAAATAAGATTTTGTATTCACAAAAATGAAAATTTGCTTCTTAATCAGGGAAAAGTAATTCTATTTTGCTGAACATCAATATAACATTCCCAGTGTTATAATTCACATCCCATGTAGGGCCAAATGGCCGTTTTTTTAAATATATGAAATTCTCATGACTTGAGTCCAATATCTATAGATTCCCCAGGCCACATTTGAGGAGTTTGCTTCGTCATGTAGGTTCGTGATATTGTTCATCATTGGGTGGAACTATAGACAGTAAACTTATTGGTGTTTCAACTGTTCATGAAGTTTATTATTGTCAGACAAAGGATTTCAAAGGACTGAAAGTTGTTTTTTTTGATTGATTGAAATTGAAGGCCCACCTCTCATACGGATTTTGCAACCCATCAACACAATGCTTGATTTATATCTCTTTATACATTCTTTTTTACAATTACTAATTTTATTAACATTATGTTTTAAAAATGGATTGTAAGGACATTGGTGCTGTTAGTGCTGGCATAATCATGTGGCACAGGGTAAAGTCAGCTAAATATATCTATATCAAGGCTACATCAATCCCTGCTTACACACATAACTAAAATGCAGTCAGAGAAAATATGCTGCCATGAGTGTCTTGTCAGTATGGAGAAAGGATTCAAGTGAGCTTGAAGTCTGACCATTTTTGTCAAATAGACATACTGTAACACTGTAGGACTGTCTGTTGACCATTCAGGTAATAAGACCTGTAATTGTTGACTTATTGCATAATGCACTTTACATAAGTGGGCTAGTAGACTTTGTGTCAACAAAGTAAACACTTCATTTCCAAAATCAGTGCTATTTCTCTCTCCATTACTGACATAGCCCTGGGCTTCCAGATTTCTGGGGATGCATTCTGGCCAATTTTCAATGAATAAAATCACAAATTATCAGGCAGTTAATGCACAATTTTTTGTTTTATGTGGAAGTCCCCAGAATTTATTTGAAACTGAAGATGTGAAATTGCACATACCATTGCATTTTGACAGCATAGTTACAAATGTTGATAATTATTTTTTGAGCTGAAAAAGTAGAAAGATTTTTGAAGTGGAACTTCTACATACCTGCTATATGGCACATCCCACCTGGGAAATTTTTATAAGTATATCTAATTGAAGTAATCCATTGGAACCACTGATGATTTTCCAATAATAGAGAAGAAAATCAACTCCGAGTAGAGATGACAAATTTCATTCTGTATAGTTCGCTATTAGTTATAGCATCTTCAGCAGTGAACAAAGTTACAAACAGTTCCATATGCACAGTACATGTATATATACAAGGCATAATGTGATCTCGGCCAATACACATTTATGAATAGGTAAGCCAGTAGGACGGATATTAAAATGCTGTCATTTTCAGAAATTGTTAAGCAATAACCTGACAGCGATCTACAAATGGTGTGATTCAGATGATACAATACACACTCTAATTGATGAAAACAATACATAATCTGGTTATCTGGCAAGAACTAAGTAAACTGTGCACAAATGAATAAAGTATGGTGATAAAGTGGGTATGTACCTACATTGAATACTTCTACATGACATGAAGTTTGGATAAGACTTGTCATTTTAAGATAATTTAGGTATAATTTTTTTGGCAATCCGCATCAGAATTGATGGAAACCTACAAATTTTGTAACTCGCATGTTTCATAATTGTATATTCCCATGCGAGTTACAACAATTGTGGAGTGTGTATTGTAACACCTGAATCACACCATTAAAGTTCAATAATGTTCACTCTCAGACAGTCTCTAGTAACTAATAAGGGCTGTCAATCTGTACATGCATATTAACAAGAGATGGTTCAAATTATAGTGTATTTTCCTGTGAAATTGGATAGATAAAATGCATAAGAAACTTAACAAATGAATGATCCTTACTGTATGGCGTTAAATTAACTATTTTCGTCTGAATTTGCACAGGTTGAAAACAATAGCTGTCCAATTATAAAAATAGCAGGTGATGTTCAATTTGACCTGCGATTTTTCTCTGAAGAAAAAAACAAAACAGCAGGTCATCAAAAGTTTTCCATTTCGGTCCCTGGATGGATCAGAAGCCTAATTAATGAAATTGACTGACCTTCACCTGTTTTATCGAGGTCAAATTTAGCACAAGCAATAAATTTTAAAGGAGTGAAGATGAGCTCTCCAAATTCATCATACTTGTGCAATTGGTGACTGACTAGAAGCCTATCCCATTTGACTGAACCTATTTTCTCTAGGTTATATACTTTATATTATGATATAACATGAAATATAGCTAGGCATTCTAAATTGATACCACATATATACATCTGATGATGGACCTGAACTCTTTGAATATGACTGATGTTGACCTGTTTTCTCAAGGTCAAAAACTGTATGTTAAGTCACATGTTAACTGCCAACATACACTCCAAATCTAACATTGTCATCATTTTGTTGTGGCTGTGGTTGTCTTCCAGAACAATTTAACGAATTTTGCACTTGTTCCAACAGCTTCATGCTTCAACTTAAACCATGCTGTATCGGCTGAGTTGTTGAAACACCCTCCATTTCCTAGCTCTGACATACTGCATCACTGTCGAAATATGGGTACCGTGACAGAGTGATAGATCACACAGCCAGTGAAGGTTCCTGATTTACAGTGAATGTCCTTATTGCCTAAGTAATATTAGCAGCATTTTACAACAACAACAATTCAGTGACTTACAGTGAAAAATTATAGTGAAAGGTATTTATTTTTTGTTGTTTGGCAATTTTATTTGCTGGCATTGTTTCAGATAGAGTACAACAGCCTAATTCATACAATCAGAAATAAAAAGAGGGTTAAAGTCTTTATGTTCAAACTTTCATAGGAAATAGAAAAGTGGCAATTTGAAATTTTATTTTTATTCGATTTTTTAATGTCGGTGGGTCCATGAAATGCAAACTAAAGTTGGTGTTGCCTCACACTGGGTTTCGCCCATTGGTGAAGAAATCCCTTCTCCGAGGCACTTCTACCAGGGATGATGTGTCTACGAAAGCTCATGTTGAAATAAACTAGTTAGTCTCAAAGGTGCTACCTTTTGTTTATTTGTCAACTACAACACGGCTACCCCAAATCATTCAGGGATGATTCGTGATTGCTCATCCTCCAGGGGTGTGTGCCCCGCCCTCTGTCTCATCCAAAAAAAAATTTGCCACCCATAATAAGGGGTGTGCCCAAATTGGGGAGATCTAAAGCCCTGTGAGTACCAAATTATGGGTTACAACATTATCTGGGGAAATGCTCTTTGCCCGTGTTTCACACGAGCTTTCATTCATTTCCATTTTCCCTATGAACACGATAGAAAGAAGCTTAATCATGACGAGATTCAAGAACCCCTTTCGGCATGCAGAAAATGACCACCATTTAGGGTTCTGATAACAATTCTAATAACTTTGACATATGAGAGGATATAGCTCGTGAAAGACGAGATACTGCTTTTCAATGTGACTTGGCATGTTAGCATATGGAACAATGGCCCATCACTTTTCCATTCCCCACTATTGGAAATTTCGTAAATTCACGTCATTTCATCTAACATGGCCGGTATGCCCACATTTCTGACCTACCAAACGATTGGTATCCCAAATAGTGGGTTGCTGAGAATATCCTGTGTTTGTTCTCTTGACTTTAGATTATGTCTGTGTCCTCTCTTGTGTGTGAAACTTTACAGAAATCTGAACTTCTGCTTGCTCTACTCCTGGTATTTCTGTTGTACAATACAGCCAACAAAAATATCAGCTTCATATATTTTCTTGGAAATGTACATGCCGGTAATGCCGGTTTCGGCCGCAAGGTGGCGCTAGCGCTCACGGCACTTTGGTCTGTTCCGGTTGTCTGCTAAACATGTGCAGGAGGGAAGGCGGGTATTGTATTTCACCTCGTTTCGTCAGATTTTCTCACAGATGGAGACGTCCTTGGTAGTTTACGTAAGTATAGTCATCAAGTCTAAGTTTTACTCGTTTGTACAAGCATAATAAAAGCCGCTTTGTCAACAAATTGGGCAATCAAAGCTCGTCATTGTTGTTGTTATAAAACATGGTGGGTGGCCGGCAGTTCAGCCTGATTAAACCACACTCTACTGAAAACAGTCAGTAGGGGCCAGTTTGTTTGATCAAGTACTGTGAGAAATAATCAGATTATTAGTTAACCCGACTACCATGTAGCTGTTAATGTAGCTGTATGATTATAATGTGATAAACAAGAACCCAACCCGCCTCAGTTGGGACGGCTGGTAGTGTTTCATAATTTTATTGTGAAAAGACACACTGAACAGGAAATTAATGTGCCATATGTCTTCTAACTTCTCATAAATACTGAGGAAGTAGTTTTTGCACTAATAGCTACTTATTTTTAATTTTTTAATTATCTAATTATTATACCATGTATTTCTTCTGCAAAAAAAATCCTTTATCCCCGAGTCGATGACACGCAAGTCTCTACTATAACTAAACAAATGTTTTATAGCAACAACAACGACAAGCTTTGATTGCCCAATTTGTTGACAAAGCGGCTTTTATTATGCTTGTACAAACGAGTAAAAATTAGACTTGATGACTATACTTACGTAAACTACCAAGGACGTCTCCATCAGTGAGAAAATCTGACGGAACGAGGCGAAATACAATACCCGCCTTCCCTCCTGCACATGTTTAGCAGACAACCGGAACAGACCAAAGTGCCGTGAGCGCTAGCGCCACCTTGCGGCCGAAACCGGCATTACGAATAGCGCAAATGGTGGATTGGTTCTCTCCATTTATAATTCACCTCTGTAGGGAATGATAGATTAATTTACGTATTACTATCCCATTAATATTTAAATTTGGGTTTTGCTTCAAGCATTAGTCAGCTGTCATCGGAGCTCGAACCTTTCTTAAAATCCACAGATATTTAATATATTTATGGGAAATGGGTATATTGTTGAAATTTTGTTATGTTTAACTGATTGATCATGTTAATTATACATACACCATATGATAATCTGTTAAGTTTAAAATTACTTTTGTTACAATTACGAGTTTGTCTTTACTTAAGATACTCAACACGTTTTTAAAGTGTGTATATAAATAACGAATAGCTTCTGATCGTGGTTGAGGTATTAAAGTTATAAACAATTGCTTAGGGAGTTTGTAAAGTTTAAGTATGAATAAAAGTATTTTATGGGGAAAAAAAATGATTAGTCACAGTGCGGGAAACTGGGTATAAAGGTATATCTGATTAGAGATTCAGTACATTGGTGTACATAATGTAAATGTATTCAATTTGTGGATATGCCCATAAATGGTGGGCGATTTTATGATGGCAGTAATATTGCTGAAAGAAATTGAAATTCTTTATTACAGAATTGTTGTAGTGTGATTTTCACCTTTGCTTCATCCTGCCAGTCAGATCACTTTTGAGGAAAATGGATACCCTATTTCTTCTAAATTATCCAGATGGCAAAACTGAACTTCAGGCATCTGCGAAGAGGAATTCTGCTAGCATTCTACAAATTTCACCAGCATTCTTCAATAACATATCTATGCATCAATATTTAGCACCAGTTGACATAATCATGTTTTTTTTATCTGCTTCGAAGTCTAAAAATGATGTTTGAAAAATTAGAAGAAATATGGTAATATGAAATATTTCAAATGTTACTTTTATAACTTATTTTTAGGAAGAAGTGCTTTGGTGGATTAATTTCTTCTGATTTGGGGCATATGAATTGTACTTTAGTGTGGTATGGTGTATCCATATATGTCCTGTGTAAATATTTCTCAACCGTTTCCCCTCTTTCTTCTCCAGATTTAACTGAAGTTAGTTACCTCCCCTACATAAAGTGGATGACAGACAGATGCAAGGTGGTAAAGAAATCTCAAATCAAGTTGTGCAATCAATGTGTATGTATGGTTGAGGTTTGAAGACGGTGAAGAAAGTGCTCTGACATTCTGCTGTGCAGGATTTGAGTAACTTATAATAAGAGTTATCTTTTCCTGGCACATAGAGTGATCTCCCCTTGTGCACTGCTTTGCAGAGTTTGAAGCAAAACCTCAATTCCAACATTTTAAACTTTGAGACGAAACAAGCAGGAAGAAGCAAAGAAAATATTTTTTACCAATTTCTTTTATTCTATTTCGTGTTGTTGACATCTTGTGTGGTGTTCATCATTTAGTTCTGGCATTCCAATGAGGTACCATACACTTGAAGATGTACTCAACCCTTGGAACATTTATTTCTTAATCAAGTGAAATTGTATCGAAAAGTACAGAGAACAGACAATAATAATTTTTTTATGGCGGACCATACAGCTGCTCGATAGGAAGAAATAAAATCATTTCCACTGATACATGTATCATGATTTTATTGCTACGATGACTTATTTGAAGTGGCATTATGTTTTTTGCCTGTTGTCGTTCCGTCTTTCTGTTTATAATACTTAGTATTGTCCACATGATATTTTGAATGAGGTCCCACTGAACATCTTGAAAGTTCTAGTGATTCCACAGGAACCTATTGAGGCCAATTTTGAAGTTCTGGCACTTTATGTAATTACGATTGATAACTCTGCTCAAAACTTTACAATCAAATGTTGTTCATGTGATTCCAAAGAAGTAGGTCAATAGGTCAGAGTCACAGCACTCCAGAATTGAACCCAGCTAGTTTGGACTGATCTTGATTCATCAAACTTCTCAAAACTTCACAATTCAAAGCCTATTGATTTGACGTCTGTAGCTTACAGTTACTTTTATTGAATGTATGATAGTATGCAGTGCACAAGCAGAGCCTGGATATATTTAAGATTGACAATAACTGTTGGGGCTCTTATCCATTGACCAAGGCTATTAGGCATGGTGGGACATATGTGTCCCTGTGGACACTGCCGGATTGGCTCTACTTATGGTATACATGGCTGATATATGTGACTAAAATTGAACATCCCTACAGCCTTCTCGAATCAATGATAAACATGTTGCTCCTGTCAGAGATACATGTACACATTGTTTTCTTAGAGGAACCATTGTCATCTCCAACAATGGTGTGGAATAGATATGGGAAATGTCATTTCTCATTTAGTTTCAAATCCTTGAAATACTGTCAATAAAAAGATGTTATCAGTTTGTGACATTTCTCATGTATATATATTATGTGCTTCATTTCTCACATTTTAACCCTTTGAACCCGAGAGTTTCCTTGTCTTTTTACACCTCGCCTGAGCTCCCCGCTAAAATAGAGACAAAATTTTGTCAGAAGCCTCTTTGGTATATACATAATCTGAACAGCGTTGCTCAACCATTGGGGACTCTACGAGTGGCAGAGGATCCCTTTTAGACTTGGGCGAGCCGCGACCAAACTATACATGTGAAGCGGATACGACTTAAAACCTTATCTTATCGGCTGAATGGTCGGTTCTGACATCAGAAGCCGGTTCTGACTTCTCGGGTATATACATTATATTATTTGCGGCCTATCAGGTTCAAAGGGTTAAGTGGAAAACAAACTTCATAGCCCTAAAGAGATAACATGGCATATCATGCACTGATAATTAAGTGTGGAGAGTGTAACCTAGGGTATACCATTAATAGGGATTAGCAACTCCATTGTATTGAAGGAATGCTTCACTTAATTCAGATACTTTTCTATTGTAAAGATTTTTACTTAAAAGTAGAGTGTACCAATATCTCATCACTGAAGATGGAACAGCATTAATATTCCCGCTCATCTGAGCGCTGTCATAATTGCCACAGCTGGTTCAGCATGAAAATGGGACTTATAACCTGTGATGCTGTACTAAGGACTGGAGCATCATTTGCAGGTTGGCCCAACAAGACTTCAACAATGAGGTGTCCATTGTTATTAGACTTTAGTACCATTCGCGATGCAATACAATGGTGGAATGTGTTTGTAGGCTTAATGTTAAAAGTATGCTCATGAAAAAAAATTGATATTCCATCTTTCCACTGCTCTTTTCAATTTGATGACATATAAGGCCTTAAACTTAATTTAGAATTCTTCATGACAAGTCAACCTTGGCATCAAAATGGCAGTGCCCATGTTGTTTAGGAATAAGACAAAAGAAATTAATAAACTAATACTATCTTAACTTAAGAGGAAAGAAATATTGGGCACACTTTATTTTTAAGTACAACCCTTCACTATAGAAGAATACTTGAAGCATTCCTTTTAGGCATATCCTTTACCCATCTGATTTAGTACTGTAACAACTGAATCTTGAGGAATTATCCATAAAATTTTGAATAATTCGGACATTTAAATTTTCCATCAGTTCCTTTTTTGCACGAAAATGTAAGGTGTCTAGCTACTGAAACAAAATCCACTCTTTACACAGATTTTTTGATTATACAACTGTTTGAATTTTTCTCTCAAAAAACTTGCTTATATTGTGCCAAATTTAATGGTTTGTAACTTTCTCGTACTTTCAGTAATGTTAAAAGACAGGATGTGTATAAATTGAGTTGTGTTGGAAGATGGTTGCATTGAAAAATATTGAATACAGCACTGTAGAGCATAGTGGTCAATCGTAGAACAATGGGGTTTTAATCTCTGTCATATTGTATCCCAGGTGTAATCATTGTTGTTCCGATTTATTTCAAGCCAGATTTGAACAAGATATATTGTACTAAATCACTTTGTAGCCACTGTCCGTATACTCGGTTATTTTGAACATACCAGTGATGTAAAATAAATACCTGGTCATTGCATATGAAAGTGAGAGCATGGTTGTAATGTCTGTTCAACCATTAATTCTATATAATCTATATGGAACAGATGGCTGTGAGCAGATACCACTGCGCTTCAATACACATACTTGTGCTATGATATGCAGACATTTTTTTTGGTAACAAATGCAAACTGAGTGACCGTGAAGCCGCCAAATTGGCATGCCATTCACTTGTATGTAGTAACCTTATGGGATTTCATTTTCCTTAAATATTCCTTCAATATTATTAAAATCTGTTCTTCATTATATTTTGAGTACTCAAATGGATGCCATTACTATGTTTTTAAAAGGAGAATGCAAGGCAGAGGGGCACCTAGTTGAGTGGCGCTATCAATTGTTGTCCAAGTGGTAATCTAAGAAGGGGGGGGAAAGTTATCTCCCCTTCATTGCCAAGACTACAGAACAACTAGATCAGAATTCAGAATCCCTGCCTGTTGTGGCTGTGGTCAGCAGGGTTAAGATTCAAACAGAACCCAGCAGTTTTACAAACTGGACGTGTGTGTGCATGTATTTATTTTGACAAATTATTTTCAACATTTTCATGGCTCATTTTAATAAGAATAGTATTCGTAATAGTATGTACTTTGCAATAATTCCTCATTTCAATGTTGCTACAGTAAACCCTCTAATAATTCAACCACAGGAAGTGAAATTCCCCACCATAAAATCTGGGGGTGATCAAATTTATTAGAACAAGAAATAAAAAAAAATGGTCCAAAAATCATGCAGATAATCCATTATTTCTGTGTTATTTCAATGATTTTAAAGAGTGATCACATTTTTTAAAACAGCCGATTGAATTTTGTCCCCAAAATTGGGGGTGATTGAATTTTGATAAGGGGACTGAATTATTAGGGGGATTACCATATTATATTTTTTAGTCATTTTCAATTGTTCCTATATATGCCCTGAATATTCATGCAATACATGGAAAATGTTTGGTATAATCAGTAGATAAATGGAATAGTCACTCAATATTATTGTACCTAGATTAAAGAAGATGTTGTGTAAATTTATTTCACCCTCCCAGTGTATATACTCCTGTAAATGCATGATTTTATGATACTTGATTGTCAATAGAATTATTGAAAATTATAATAACCAGTATGTTCATATACAGTCCGACATATAGCCCGTACAAGATATTTTATATTTCTGATATTTATAATAATGTAGGGTCTGCCGAACTAACAGGCAATATCTTATAGCTGCCAGAGAAATTCCGCTACATTCTCCATGTTCGGGCACATTTCAGATAAAAACACGTCTTCTGATGTTCTCTTATTTACAAACTGAAATCCTGTGTCCCTGAACATGGAAATTTAGACATGGCGAAAAAAATTCTCTGTTTTGTTCAGGAAAGCTGTGTTGTTGTGAGAATGCTCGAATGAACTACCTGTGGAATGTTTAGAATGGATTTCAAGCCCGAGATTTAACTTAAAAGGTGAGTTTCATTATTTTGGGTGGAGAAAATAGTGTTTAAAACATCATTTTCTGCCTACTGCCTACATTCAACAATAAATACCAGAATTATAAAATATCTTGTATGAGCTACATATCAGAATAGTTCATCCATCAATCTCTTTTAGACATTTTTGTCTACATGTATTTCAGATAACTGTAAATTTTCATATAACATTGAAATTTCACGCAGTATATCAACTCAACTTGGTAATTTTGTAAATGTATTTCATGAAAATTCATTGAAAATCACCAATACCTGTACTGCGTTATTTTTGGGACACAATGACATCGATCTACACCAAGGTATCTATGCCAATATGTGCTCATAAATGTTTTTTTCCGTGATTTATTGAAAACTAGGGGAAGGATTTCCTTGATATTTTGGAGTAAATATTTTAGTTCATATACTGTGTGAAATTCCAATGTTGTAGGAGAAACAATAAACCTTTAAATATTGGTGAAAACATCAAAAATGGATTATCTGATACAAGACAGTTGTGGTGAATCATTATATGTCCGTGTCATTGGTGTCCAGTCTTGGAGCCCTAGCTGATTGCACTGCGGTAACTTTGCGTCCACTGCCATTATTAGGAAGAACTGTTGCTGCTGCCAGTTTATAATTGGAGTGTCTTGGGATTCAGCTTTGCTCGCAGTGCGTGCTACCAAGTGTGTCAGACGCATCGAGGTGTGCTTCACAATACACCAGCAACCAGCCTTCATACCGAGTCAATATGCATCAAGCTGCACAGGACAAAAGCCTATTTTTAACTTGAATGATCTCTGGTTGCAACTTACAAAATACTGCCCTAACACAGATGATGTCACTGTGGCTCTATCTAACTTAAAATCCTGTTCTGCTTCTCATCGGTTTTCAGTCACTACATAGAATCTAAGAATGGGACGACAGTTCCCTCCAGTGGTCATAGCACTGTAGAAAGGCTGTGGTTGGTTTATTTAAGGCTCTGAATAGTACATGTAACTAGATGATGCCATGATGCTCCAGTTTTGAGCTGGCATTAACACAATCAGAATTTGTTTTTTAATAAGAATGGACTAAAATAACAACAAAGGGGAAAACTGGAGGTGAGTGATTAAGTAAACGCTGCCAAAGTGAGTGAATTGGAAAAGTTGCGTAACCTTCCTATAAATACACAACCGGCAGATCTATCCTCTGTGTTCAGGCGGGTGGAACTAGTTGACCAATTTCAAAATTTAGGCTTTATTTAATGCAAAATTTGTCATTCATATTTGATCATTAAAATTTCATATCATTTATGTAATAATGTCTTCTGGTTTTTATTGTATTCTTCAGTCTGTTGTTCATACCTTTAAATACATTAACCATATTTACACCACAGATGCATCTAGTCAGTCCCATTTGCAGGCCTTCAAGTGCCTCCTATATTTTCTATATTTTCCTATATTTTTGAGTCATTCCTATATTTTACTCAAAACCTCCTATATTTTGACATCAATGCTCTGTAATGAGTCAAACTGACATGAGGAAATACATTTCAGAATTTTTTCGACTCGCTTCGCTTGGCAAATATGAAAATATTTCAATCTCTCTATGCTGAATCAAATAACAGAACAAGTCACCTGAAAGATCACCACTATGACCGCATTCAGTGAAAGTAATTTGATTAAAGTGATCGTAAAGTTCCCATCAAATGAAAGACCATTGCGAACAGTGTCGGAAAATATTTATTGTCATTTTTTTTACGATTTTATTACAGAGTAAGCTGCAATTAAATCATGGTTTTCTATTATGGTCTGTTGCAATCATATTTAGGTCCAGTGATGTCTGTTGCCTTAATACATATATTTCAAATTTTGTATGCACTTTCCAATGCTTGATTCAAACTTTAATAAGGTGTGTATACTTTCAACACACACTCACTGTTCCAATGTGCATGTTTCAGCAAAATCGGGGAAATTAAATGAAAGAAAGATTCAAATTGACTGGACACTTATGAGTTACCATCTCTCAGATTTTGGTGAAACATTCACATTGGAACAGTGAGTCTGTGTTGAAAGTATACACACCTTAATCTTGAATCAAACATTGGAAAGTGCATACAAAGTTTGAAATATATGTATTTAGGCCGTGTGACGTCACTGGACCTAGATATGATTGCAACAGACCACCATAGAATACCATGCTTTATTTGTAGTTTACTCTGTGTAATAAATCGTAAAAAATTACAATAAATATTTCCCCACACTGTTTGTAATGGTCTTTCATTTGATGGAAACTTTACTCGAGGGTTTACGATCACATTAAACACCAGAAAACTACCAAGTTTGGAACATACAATGTAGTACAGACCTGTCTTACACTCCTTTAGTTCCTATATTTTATTCAGAAAATTCCTATATTTCTCCTATATTTTTGCAAATTTCCTCCTACATTTTCACTGTGAGCCACTTGAAGGCCTGCATTTGCTGTTCAGTCAATCTGAAACAGTACCATATTGTGGGACTTTAGGAGTTGGCTGAAAATTGTGTATATTACGTTGTTCTGGAGACCATCACCCAGGTAACACACTTAAAGTGTAACTGTGGTCCTTTTGCAAGTTTGCATCAAATCCAAGATAATCTTTCAAATTATAGAATTCAAATCCAAGATAATCTTTCAAATTATAGAATTTATACCCGGTTTCTTGTTTTGCGATTTTAATTTTAACAATTTCAATGTTATTAATGTTATTATAGTGTACAGCGCCACAAGCATGTCAGAACTTGTGACGTTATTATGGAATGATAAACCACGTCACAACGCAACATTGTTTCAAAACTGTCTATTCTCTGCATTGCCGCAACGTCCCGCAGACGGTGCAGGACACTCGAAGTCCGACATCATCTCTGACATCAAAAGGGGCAGTGCAGATTTCTGCACCACTGTAGCTGCCTTTGAATCCTCCGAGACAGAATACGAGTGAACGTTGGGGGGAAAACTTTACTGCGTTTTGTTATTCACATCGTTATCTTGAATATGACATTCACTTACACAAGTGCCACCGTTACACTTCAACATTATATGTCAAATGCAAAGGGTTTTTTTATGAAAATTTCAGCCCGTCGACTTCACTCGGTTTTAGTATTTTGTCTCCTAGGATCGTTTGAATATAGTGCCAAAGTTAGCTTTTCACCCAGTCAAATTCAGATTTGGAATCTTACCCACAGTGTGTGCAATGAGGCATGGCCCACTCATAGCTGTAAATTTCTGGGTAGCAATTTGATTTTCATTGGGCGATGCCTCACTGCGCAGTCTTTGTGAATTGTCCGAGATCATAACCGGAAAGCCCAGATTTTTGAAGACAAATTTCAGTTACACTTTCCTCCTAGCTATTATACTGTTTGCCGAACTCAAATAGAAATAGGGGATAGAAAGTAGTAAGGGTTGGGTTTATTGCTAGCTAGAGCCATACATGAAAACATTAACGGAACACTTGGCATGGTAGCTTTCTCTTAAAGTGTAACAGTGGCACTTGTGTAAGTTTATGCCATATTCAAGATAACGATGTGAATAACAAAACGTAAAGTTTTCCCCCAACAGTTCACTCGTGTTCTATCTTGGAGGATTCCAAGGTAGATTTCTACAGTGGAAGAGAAATTGCGCTGCCTCTTTTGACGTTTATAGAGATGACGTTAACGACGTCATACTTCGAGCGTCCTGCACCATCTGCGGGACGTCACTGCAATGCAGAGAATGGAACAGTTTTGTAACAATGTTGCGTTGTGACATGGTTTATCGTTCGTTAATAACGTCACAAGTTCCGACATGCTTGTGGCACTGTGCACTATAATAACATTAATAAGACTGAACTTGTTAAAAATTAAAGTCGTAAAACAAGAAAGAAGGATACGACGTAAACTTGCAAAAGTACCACAGTTACACTTTAAGATCGATGTCTGTGGTAAGAATATCCCACATTAAATGTGCTGCGACTTTTGACCTTGATATATCAGGACTAACAACATTTGGCAAAATGATACATTAAAATTTGGGACACTTGCAGAACGGGTAGTCTGTGCAGGACACAGTTCAACAAATTGTGTAGAACCATCCCAAGGTCTCTGAATTGACTGGTCAGAAATCCATATGGTCTGAAAGTCATTGGATTGCACTATGGTGAAGTACCTCTCACATCCGCGACAAGTAGCACTGAACAACAAAAGCCTGTGGTCATAGGAGAGTAGTTTTCCCGGTGTTGAACGCCAGCTTTTTACCCCTCAGCCCATAGGGCTGTGGGGTCTTGTCGTTACCATGTACGTACGTCCGTCCTAGCGTCCGTCAACATGTTCTTGTCCGCTGAATATCTGCAGATCTATGAAGTCGGGCCTGACCAAACTTTGGTGAGAGCTTCCTGAATGTTGACTGATGAAATGATTAGATTTACAGATGGCTATGATGATTTCATGATTTTTAATTTTTTTTTATTATTTATTGATGGCTCAGCTTTTGCACTGTTATCTATGCCCATCAACATGCTCTTGTCCGCTGAATATCTGCAGATCTATCAAGTCGGGCCTGACAAAACTTTGGTGAGAGCTTCCTGAATGTTGACTGATGAAATGATTAGATTTTCAGATGGCTGTGATGATTTCATAATTTTTAATTTATTTTTTTATTATTATTTATTGATGGCTTAGCTTTTGCACTGTTATCTATGCCCATCGGGAACCCTTGGTTGCATGTTTCAGTGTGAATTTTAAAGGTTCCCTGATACAAGAAAGCCTGGTCCATTCAAGATTCTCATTCAATGAAGGACAACATTTTTCTTTAATTTTGCTATTAAATCATTCTATTCTACATCATATGATTTATCCTAAAACTTTTGCATGAACCATATTTGTGTCCACACATTCAACTGGTACAACATAATGCTTCAATTTTTGTCACCAAACATGTTACTGTACCTTGGAAATTATTTAAAACGAGTGATTAGGAGAACCCATTTTTAGCCGGACTCTGGGCAATTTTGAACCAGTTTGCATACCTGGAGCTTATGCCCCCCCCCCCCCCAAATAATGATAAGGGTGGGCCTGTGTCAATCAGTGTGTTTACTTGTTATCACACTTGTGCAATGCATAAATTGCCACTGATAGAGCTACACTTTCTTGCATGCTGTAATCCCAGCACACCACTCACGTGAAACCGAAGTCTGTTATTTTCGGTATCCAAGGATTTTTTGCAGGTTCCGATCCCAAACTCCCAGTTCCTTTTCTTAATTCATTATTGAGGGTCCAATTTTTTTAAGTGAATTTCGGCGCAAAGAGCCTGTGATCAGTCACAAAACAGAGGTTTATTAACATGAAATTCAATACACAGCTATGCAATCAGATCGATATTGAGGCTCCCAGAAGCTTTTCTAGGAGTATTTCCTTCAGAAATCCTTTCAAATTGAACAACAACACTTTCGTTTTTTGTTTCATTTGAGTTTTGGGCGCCCTTATGTTTTCCGAAACTAAACTGGCTCTAGATGCAGCCCTGATCCTACTCGACTAAAAAAAAAACAGGCTGAGGGGTCCACGCACCTTTTAGGTGCTTGCCTGCAATTTATGTTAACTTTACAATAGGGAAAATAATTGGTGCATGGTCTAACCTACATTCTGGAGTATTATGTAGGAATAGTATCGGGATAGCAAAACCAAAGTTCATTGTATGAAGTATCACACGATCATGTGTTAAATGATTGGCCTGAAAAAAAAACGACAGTCCAAATGCATTTACTGCTCAGTATATCACCATTGTTTACTGCTCAGATGCATATCTAAGCTATGGGCCGATTCAAGGGAATGAGCCAGGATCCGCAATGTATTATGTAATCGGGTTAGGGTGATCCCGCTCTCCAAAATGGAGGTAAAAAAGAACGTTTTTGCTCAATATCTTTTGATTCCTTCTTAACCAATGCATAAAAATTTCAGGTGCATTGATTTATCTATTGTTCCAGGTCATAAAATTAATTTGTCATGTGAAGAACCGACCAATGTTGTTCAAACAGCGCGAAGGATGTTTGGCCTATTTAATGCGGATAGATATGTCTGTATGAGGATTTTGCTGAATTCATTATGTGAACGGATTTATTGAGCGAAAACGACCCTTTTTACCTCCATTGTAATATATATGGACAAGATCCATACTTTTGGATGTTCTACAGTATGTAAAACTGGACTTTCTTGAAGGTGAAATGCAAAGGTTTTCACATTTTCCTTCTTGTATTCTTTACGGGTTAGATAATGATGCAGATATCAACAGATGTTCTTTTTTGGTTTTATTCAAAGTGTTTGTCTCCTAGTAGCTTTAAAATGTTCCTCAAGTTGATCTTTCAAGCTCAGTCGATTTCTGAAATGATATCCACATTGCTTCGCTGCCCTTGTTTGTGACGTCACACCAGATTGCCTGGCCAGCTGTCCATACATGTAATGTTCAGTCTTTGGGTGGCTGGTCTGACATGATATCACAATCAAGGAAAGATAAGCAATGATGGTTTGCAAATCTCAAGTCAGCTGGAATTGGGTATGGTACCAATTTTTTAAAAGATTCAGACAAAAATACTTCAAACTAAATCAAACGATGTAGATACAACGATATCTCTGTCATTCAACCTACATGAAAAATAAAAACGATAATCTTAAACCGTTGAATTTCACCTTTCAGAAATATAAATAACAGCTAATACACAGAAATCTCTTTGGATCGCTTGTATATTTTGCCAGCAAAACTTGTACATTACAACATAAGTGATAAATCTGAGCAGTTCACTGTAAATCTCTGATATGTCTGAGAAATTACATCCAGGCTACCAATATCTTTACCACTGTGAAAGAGTCAAAAGATATTTCTCAATATTTTAACATATCTGTAAAAATGATCAGCTATTGCTGACTGAAACTAGCCAACCTGATTAGTGGAAAAGGACCTGGTACTGTTTAATGAGATTTTGGCCTCCATGAGGGGCGATTTGGAGTGCAAAAACGAAATCCCATGTAAAAAAGATTTTATTCAATGTGGGTAAAGTATACTATCTTGTCTTATGCTCAGAGTATTTTATAGGCCCTGGGTCTTATGTTGTTTTAATATCATCTTGAAGACGTGGATTCTTGCAAAACTCTCGACTGGCTTCATAAGTTTAAGCAAATAAAGGTGTGCTGTTTTCACGTCAAGAATAGACGATTTTGCACAAATCCACTACTTCTGTTAAAAAACCATAAGACTAGGGGTCTACAAAATATTCAGACCATAAGACAATATACTTGGACCGGTACTGTGTTACATAGATTAAATACATGATTGTATTCAACATATTCAGCGTAATCTTTCAAATTCCGCAAATAAGAGGTTACATTGGTGAAGGTGGCATTGGCTAGTATATTCCTGATGTCCTGATTGTCGATAATGGTAATTTTAAGGCTCATTCAATTTCCTAATCAGCAGCAGGACTGGTTGCTTTTCTATGAGAATTTTATTCTCATAAGCACTCCTGCATATAAATTCACAGGAATCTGTCGGATTCGTGTAAAATTGTGAATAGAAATGATAGATTTGGCTTCCTGTGGATTCCTGTAGAGCTGGATTGCTAAGACTATTTGGATTCCTGTAGAGCTGGATTGTTAGACTATTTGGATTCCTGTCGAGTTGGATTGTTAGACTACTTGGATTCCTGTAGAGCTAAATTGTTAGACTATTTGGACTCCTGTAGAGTTGGATTGTTAGACTATTTGGATTCCTGTAGAGCTGGATTGTTAGACTATTTGGATTCCTGTAGAGTTGGATTGTTAGACTATTTGGACTCCTGTAGAGTTGGATTGTTAGACTATTTGGATTCCTGTAGAGTTGGATTGTTAGACTATTTGGATTCCTGTAGAGTTGGATTGTTAGACTATTTGGATTCCTGTAGAGTTGGATTGTTAGACTATGTGGATTCCTGTAGAGTTGGATTGTTAGACTATTTGGACTCCTCTAGAGTTGGATTGTTAGACTATTTGGATTCCTGTAGAGTTGGATTGTTAGACTATTTGGATTCCTGTAGAGTTGGATTGTTAGACTATTTGGACTCCTGTAGAGTTGGATTGTTAGACTATTTGGATTCCTGTAGAGTTGGATTGTTAGACTATTTGGATTCCTGTAGAGTTGGATTGTTAGACTATTCGGATTCCTGTAGAGTTGGATTGTTAGACTATTTGGATTCCTGTAGAGTTGGATTGTTAGACTATTTGGATTCCTGTGGAGCTGGATTGTTCGTCTATTTGGATTTCTGTGGGATCCCATAGCATTGGAGAGGATATCTGGATTCCTGTGGATTCATGTTGAAGTGGTTTGTTAGACTATTTGGATTCCTGTAGACTCCCATTGAGTTGGATTATGAGACTATTTGGATTCCTATTGAGTTCACCATCATTTTATCAAGCCAATTTCTACGTTCCCACTTCGAACCTGCCTTGATTTATCTGGTCACCTTCAGTGTTCAAAATCTGAGATGTAAATTTCACCTACGAGCGTTCGACGAACCAATCAGAACGTACACGCCGATTGTGTGTAGAGTGACATCATCCTCAAGTAGCGGCGTCATTCCTCCTAATATGGTGGTTGTGTACGTCCACTATATAGGTCAGCCAATCAATAATGCTCTTTGACACATTTCGAAATTAAAATGGTTTTGAGGTGAGCGATGTCTCGTGTCTATTTATAAGTTCTCTGAACATTGAAGGAGGCCAGATACATCAAGGGAAGTTCGAAGTGGGGATGTAGAAATCAGCTTGATTAAATGAAGATGATTGAGTGATTGTAAGACTATTTGTATTCCTATGCATTCCCGTAGACTTGGATTGTGAGATTCTTTGGATTCTTGAAAAGCAATGCCAGAACAGTTATTCTGAATATGCCCTGGACTGAAAACTGCAATGACTGTTTTGAAGGTGTACATGTAAAATCTCTCAACAATTCTTTCTTTAAGCCAGAAACCACTTCCAGCTATAATTTGGTGTCATTGGAGTGTGTGTCCATCCCAGCGACCAGATTAAGTTCTGTTTTGCTGGAAGAACTGGTAAGACAGGTACAAAACTGGACACAAGACGGACCGAGCCAGGCATATCAATGAACCGTAATATGAAGCATTTAAAGTAAATGCCAGTCACCCTCACTTCCGTATGTTTCGACTCCACTGGCTGCAAAATGCATGCATCATTTCTATAAGCCAACAATCACTATTCCATTCAGGTTACTTTACTGTCACAGCCTGTGAAATCCATGCTTCGCGCCTGCAAACAAATAATGTGTGTCAGAGGATCTAAATCCTTCGGTAAATCCACAAGCTGTGGAGCTTCTCAGTTTTGTTGCTTTTTCTTCAGTGTTCTCTTAGCCATTTCCAGGGCCCCTTCGTACGTGTCATTGCCTCCGATGAATCCACTAGAATGTACGAACACACAGCCCCGGATTCCGCTCCGTTCCGACAGTTCTTCGTCTCTTAAACCCCGCCAGTCTTCCAATAATGATAATCTGAAAAATGTCGGAACCATTAAATTTATATTCTTGACAGTTTTTACACCATAATAAAACCTGAGAAGAGCATTGCTGAAGAGTATTACGGTAATTCCCCTAATAAATCGATCACCAGAAGTGATATTTGAGGTATTAACAAGCGTTCTGAGAACCCCAACATCTTGCCTTGCGGGGTCATCCGCCGAAGGTGCAGCAGTATTGAAAGCTTACATGTAGAGCAAACAATAAGGTCTGGAGTAGGTGATGTAGTACAGACAATAATGTCTGGAATAGATTATCTGGTACAGACAATAACATCAGTCCCATGTGGGATTACTGGCATATAAGTTAATCCCATGTAGGATGGATAGGTCAGTGCCGTGGGATTACTGCTGCATAGGGCAGTCCAGTGTGAGATTACTGCTGGATAGGTCAGTCCCATGTGAGATTACTGCTGGATAGGCCAGTCATGTGTAGGGTTACTGCTGGATGGACCAGTCCCGTGTGTTATTACTGATGGATATACCAGTCCCCTGTGGGATTATTGCTGGATAGACGAGTCTCGTATGGGATTAATGCTGGATAGGACAGTCCCGTGTGAGATTACTGCTGCATAGACAGTCCAGTGTGGGATTACTACTGCATACGGCAATCCTGTGTGGGATTACGGCTGGGAAGGCCAGTCCCATGTGGGATTACTGCTGGATAGGCTAAACCTGTGTGGGATTACAGTGGGATAGGTCAGTCCCATGTAGGATTATGGCTGGATAGGTCAGTGCCATATGGGATTACTGCTGCATATTGCAGTGCAGTGTCATATTACTTCTAGATAGGTCAGTCCTGTGTGAGATTACTGCTGCATAGGCCAGTCCCGTGTGGGATTACTGCTGGATAGGCCAGTCCCATGTGGGATTACTGCTGGATAGGCCAGTCCGGTCTGGGATTACTGCTGGATAGGTCAGTCCCGTGTGGCATTACTGCTGGATAGGCCAGTGCCATTTGGGATTACTGCTGGATAGGTCAGTCCTGTCCTGTGTGGGATTACTGCTGGATAGGCCAGTCCCAAATTGGATTACTGCTGGATAGACCAGTCCGGTCTGGGATTACTGCTGGATAGTTGAGTTCCGTATGGGATTACTGCTGGATAGGTCAGTCCCATGTGGCATTACTGCTGGATAGATCAGTCACGTGTGGCATTACTGCTGG
This sequence comes from Hanleya hanleyi, assembly GCA_036873755.1. Lineage (NCBI taxonomy): Eukaryota > Metazoa > Mollusca > Polyplacophora > Lepidopleurida > Hanleyidae > Hanleya > Hanleya hanleyi. The sequence continues at coordinate 31,218 of JAVTVY010023770.1, read as the reverse complement.
ATAGGCCAGTGCCATTTGGAATTACTGCAGGATAGGTCAGTCCCGTGTGGGATTACTGCGGGAGAGCTGTGACCTAGGAAAACATGAAACATGTCCACCAAATTTTATAATCATCCTATGAAAGGTTCAACAAACTTTCCATGTACAGATCTACATGTAAATTTTTGTCCAACAAAAACCTTATCAATGGAAACATACAAATTCTAAACTGCAATAATAAGGACAAAAATTCATATTTAATGTCATATCTCTTAAATAGCACATGCACATCGTCGAATCACATTGAACTTGGGTAGAAAGTGTCAAACTCATCCAATGAAAGCCGACAGCTTCAGAAAACTTTTCATGTACAGGTGTACATGTATATACATGTACATTATTATTGGCAGATTACTTAGACAAAACCCTCAAAATTTGAACAAAAATTAATATTTCATCTCCTCATTAGCACATCTCTAATCATAAGAAACATGTGTACCAAGTTTCATAATTATTCAATGACAGCTGACAACTGCAGCTAACTGTGGTATACGGATGTACATGTGCACTTCACCTAAACGCAAAACTCAATCATTTGCCATAATTTGGAGAAAAATTAATATTTCATCTCAAAAATAGCACAGGTACATCCTCTAATGATAAGAAACATGTGTACCAAGTTTCGTAATCATCCAATGAAAGCTGACAACTGCAGCAAACTTACCATGTACATGTACATGTATACATATAGAGGCCTACATGAACAATTCACCTAAACAGAAAACTCTTCATTTGCCATAATTTGGAGACAAATTAATATTTCATCTCAAAAATAGCACACATACATCCTCCAATCATAAGAAACATGTGTACCAAGTTTCGTAATCATCCAAAGAGCTGACAATTGCAGTAAACTTACCATGTACATGTATACATGTTGAGGCCTACATGTACAATTCACCTAAACAGAAAACTCTTCATTTGCCATAATTTTGAGAAAAATTAATATTTCTCCTCAAAAATAGCACAGGTACATCCTCTAATCATAAGAAACATGTGTACCAAGTTTTATAATCATCCAATGACAGCTGACAACTGCAACAAACTTTCTAAGTACAGATGTACATGTGCACTTCAGCTAAATGAAAAACTCTTATCATAGGGATTTTAACACTGGAGCACCCCAGGGATAGTACCCCCAGGTGGCATACCCCCCCCCATATTTTTTTTTATTTTTTACTTTTTTTTCTAGATTTTTTTTAACTTGCTAAACCAAAAACCTTATCATTTCCAGGCTGGGGAAGTCGGAGAAATGAAAATTTGAATCATCGAGTGCCCAGTTTCCGATACTGCCACTTGTGAAAACTATGTCCGTACAGTACAAGTGATTTGTTTCAAATTATTTATTTTCAACCAGTTAATTAATTAATTTTCAGTTGTTAATTTTAAGTAGTCCTATCAAGTAGCCAGTTGGAGTTATTGGAATAGCCCTCCGTTAAAACTGCATGGTGAAACGTATGGCAGACAGTGTTCAACGTACGTGTTAGGATCGTGGGTTTGTTCCGTCCTCTGTATCTCAGCAACGAGACGGTCGAGGGTGACTATCCTGTTCTCGAGCCCCCTCGCCAACAGCTTAACCAATGTAGTGAAAATGATTCCCTGAATTACATGTTATTTCTTCTCATGGAAGTCTCACGGGACTCTTGCAAAATGGCGGGTTGTTTATCTCTGTGTCTGCGTGAGTTACTTCGTCAACCACGCGTAAAATAGTAATAAAACAGCAACGATCCGTAAGTTATGCAAATCATATTCAATTTAATTGGCTCAAATTCAGTTTTCATCTTGATTGAAATTCAGTTTTCCTAAAACGGTGGTCTCTAATTGAGTTTCCCCCTTGTCTAGATCAACTTGAGTTTCACTTGTAATTTTTTTTTACAAACGTGATTGACTGAAAATCGGGGGTGATTGAATTATTACAACTTCCGATTGTATTTTTCTCCAAAAATCGAGGGTGATTGATTTCCGATAGGGTTATTGATTTATTTGAGGAATTACCGTAAAGCAAACTTCACTGAGTGACCCCACGTTTTTACACCTGTGACCCCACATGTTGGAATCACCCCTTATTAAGGCAAAGGTTTTCATATTTTCTATTGTATATTCTTCATGGGCCATTTAATGATTGAAATATCAGCCCAACTACTTCATTTGATTTTCTTATTTTGTCTCCTGGTAGCTTTTGAAAAGTGCTTCGAAATTGGTATCTCAAGCCCGGCCGATTTCAGGAATGAAATCCGAAATCCGTATCGCTTATCTGCCCTTGTTTGACGCTGGTTTGTGACGTCACATCAGATCACCTGGCCAGTCGTCAATACTTCCAAAGTTCAGTCTCCGGGTGCCTGATCTGACGTGACATCACAATCAAGGAAAGGTAAGCGATGACGTTTTGCAAATCTGAATTCAGCTGGGCTAGGGGTACCAACTTTTAAAAAGATTCTAGCAGACAAGATGATTCAAATTAATCCAAGTGAAGAAGATATATTAGTATTTTTATCATTATTCAACCTATATTAAATATAAAACGAAGAATTTAAAAACCTTTGCATTTCACCTCAGGGGTTTTTTTAGACAAAAAAATTTCATCTACTCAATTTCAAATATTGTAAAACTCAAATTTTTTGCGCGTCAACGCATATTAATGTCACTAAACTCAATTTTTTTTGTCATTTTCATAAAAAAAATGATAAAACTCAATTTTTTTGCCTTTTTCATCTAAAAAATGATAAAACAATTGTTATGTTGTTTTAATCGTAGAATGTAAAAAATTCTTGTATTAAATTGGCGAAAAGTATTGAAACTGTTATGCTTGGAGACAGGTAAAAAACAAATTATGTTACAAGACATGAATGCCCCATATTTGCTGAGAAAACAACTTTTTTTAATATTATTTTACCCTTAAGCCAAGGTCACTGGTTTCACTGAACGACCTCTGTTGAATGGTGATGGGAGCACAGCGATCACATATCATGATCTCATGATCTCCCCTCAGGCTCCCCACTCCCCTCCCCTGATTTTAGCCCTGCGAATTTTGTAGCATGAATTGAAACGACACACCACAAAACCAAGTTCGTTTTCCATTGTAAGTGCATTGAATTTATTAAAATTTATTCTCACCTTCCAATATGCCGTTTTTTGTCAGTACTTTCAAACTGACTTCATTTATGGCAGAAAAACAAGTGACACTGTCACAGGACAGAAATAAAGCATGATGAACGATTTTGACAGGAATGCCTCCCAAGCATTTGTGTATTACAATAATTTATTCATTAATTTTGAAGTCTAAACGATAAATTCTCAATTTACAGTAACAAGGGCAGAGGTTGCATGTTGCTTGTTTTCCACTACAAAACACAGGGCGAAGCACTTCAATTCGACGTGAAGCAGGTATTATACGCGTTCAAACAGAGTTTCAACAGATCAAAGAAGTTGACAGATTTTCAGAGTATGACAAATATATTTTTCATTTGTGTTCTTCTTGAGATTTGCTCGCTTACGTTTGTCAAGCGTCTGCCACGTGTTGGGGTAAAGAAAATGGCGTTGAAATTGTCGGAAACCCTTCATCGAACAAGAGCCCAAGGGGCTTCAATATACGCTCGTTAAATCTGGAATTACATTGGTTCAAATTTCAAGTTTGTTTAATAGCCTTGATTCCAATTGGTAGCTAGCAATCCAGAGAAAGGTCTACAATTTTGTGCTTCTGAGAATGTAACATATATATCACATCTTACATTGAATGATAAACTAAAATGAGCTTAACTCTTGGTAACTAGTTGACCTTGGAGCAAGAGCCGAGAGCTCACATGTCCCACACTGAAATCGACAATAGTCAAACACAAGAAAATAGTACTTTTCCTGCAAATGGATTTCTTTCAGACGAGAGCATTTTTAATGAAGGAAGAAGAAACTGATGAAGTAATCCTTTGTTCTTGAGTTAAGAAACCGGTATGAAGTTCATAAAGGACCCCTCTCCCCGTTAAATTAGTAAATGTATGGTTTCTATTTCACAACAGTTTAACTAAATGTAGTTGTTTCAAACATGGGAGACAACTCCACAGGACAAATGCCATGTACACGTAGGGGAGAGAACTCTGAATATTCTAACCCAACACATATAGTCAGCTATTTGTTTCAGTTTTGGGGGACTGTGACCTTGACCTTTGACAAATTGATGTATGGCTCCTCTTTGCCATGCGAGTAATGTATACTCAAAGTTTGGTACCAATCCATACCTTGAAACTAGAGATATCGCATGGAAAACAACTGTTAATGGATGAATGGACAGAACGGAACATCGCATTAAATGACCTCGTCTTCGACAGGCATATGAAAATGTGACTTTTAATGATTTCCTGATTTTGGAGTCACAGTGACCTTGACCTAAATTTTTGTACATGACACATTTCTTCCCTCAATGTATCAATGGACACATGATTTTTATGAATTTCATGATTTTGGGGGTCACAGTGACCTTGACCTACATTTTGGTACATGACACATCATGTCCCCCTAATGTATCCACTATTGAATCCACTAACAAAAAATTAGTAATTTTTAATGATTTCCTGATTTTTAGGTCACACTGACCTTTGACCTTGATTCTGGGGTCACAGTGATCTTGACCTGGATCCTGGATCTAAATTTTGGTACATGACAAAACCGCTACCCGTAATTTCTCAATGGACTAAAAAAATCATGATTTTTAACAATTACACGATTTTGGGGTCACAGTGACCTTGACCTACATTTTGATATGTGACACATCGTGTCCCCCTAATGTATTTACTGACACAAAGAAATGTTATTTTTAATAATTTCCTGATTTTGGGGACAGTGACCTTTGACCTTCGACCTTGACCTATATTTTGGCATGCGACACTTCATTTCCCCCTATTAAATCCACTCACAATTTTTTTTGAAATTTTTAATGATTTTCTGATTTTTCGGTCACACTGACCTTTGACCTCTGACCTCGACCTACATGTGATATGCAACACATCGTTTCCCCCTAGGGCATCCACTCACCAAAAATTAGAACTGTAGATAGAAAACTGTCAACGATCAATCATTTCCTGATTTTAGGCAACCGTGACCTTTGACCTTTGACCTCGACCTCAATTTTGGTACGCGACACATCGTCTCCACCTAGCATAACCACTCACAAAAAATTGCAACTGTGGATAGAAAGCGTTCACAAATATAGACCGGAAACGAACACTTCAGTGATTTCCTGTTTTTTTAGGACAGTGACCTTTGACCTCTGACCTTGACCTTCATTTTGGTACGCAACACATCATCTCTCCATAGGGTATCCACACACCAAAAATTAGAACTGTAGATAGAAAACTGTCCCAGATATAGACCGGACACGACGGACGGACACACGGACGGAAACCGCCATCACATAATACGTCCGCCTTTTGGCGGGCGTATAAAAACTAGCAGTTCAATGCCACAGGTAACTGGCGGTATTCGACAGCGAATTGTCTCCCTTGTCATGAGATAAGATTTATTAACATAAAACGTTATAATGTCGTGATATTACGACATTGTAGAGGCGCTGTAGTCAATGACAAGAAAATAATCTCCGCGAAAGGTTCTTGAGCGTGTTCCATTTTCACTGGATATCCCATGACGAGATGCGGTGTCTGCAGCTATTAACAAACATACGGAAACCCGGTAAGTGGCAGAGATGACATGAAGAGTGGGCTCTCTTATGGACATTCATTGGCATAGAGACGAAGGTGACACAAACAACAACAACAACCTTGTATTGTGAACTTTCGGTCGCGTTGACTTTCCCGTGATCGGGGCATTTTTGTTCGCACCTGTGTTACATAAACTCAATCTTTTATGAAAAAACTCAATTTTTTACCCCGCCTATGGCGCGCACTTCCCAAAAAAACCAGAAAACTGAATTTCTAGCTCAAAACTCAATTTTGAAAAAATCGCAAAAACTCGTTTTCATCGGGAATACCACGATGAAAAACTGTATAAAAAAACCACTGCACCTTTATACTTTTTCCACCATTCTGACAGCTCTGTGGCCAAATCTTATTTACTGCATGGTTTTAAATGAATCAGCTCTTTAAATATCTGAAATGGCATGCTGATTTGGATATGGATGACAGCCACACATTTTTACCTGTTTTCAAATGAGCCTAATCTCAACGGCACACACTGCACTCTCCACTTCTTGTTATTGTCTGAATACAGAACAAATTTGATTGGTGGGTCAATACAAAGTTCCTGTTCCAATGAAAACAGGTGGTCCTTCCATGGACATCCCCCAGTATCTAATACAATTACTTCTCCACTTGGGTCCACCTGAAAATAATAAGGATGTAAGGCTTATGTATTGGCATCATGAAAAATTATTGGATTTGTGATTGCTTAATTAAGAATTACTATATTTCATTCTCACCATAAAATGCCTCGATAAAACCTGAATATATTCGGATATACATGTAGCTCAGTGAATGTTTTGTTCCGAACATTCCCAAAATGAAAATAATATGAAAAGAAAACTGAATTTGAGATTGACACACACAAATGACAATATTGGAATAGGTGTCGCAAATTTGTGAGATGCCGTCGCCTGCGACGGGCAATGACTTCTATTGAAACCACTGACTGCTGCATTGACTACATACAGTTCGCCTTGAGTTAAGAGATGAAGATCACTCTTTGTGATGGCTTCAGATGAGCTTAGTTAGTTCCATGGAAGGGGGGGGGGTGAAAAAATAATGTCAGATTTGAGAATATCTTTGGGGGGGGGGGGATTTGGCTTAATGGCACACTCAAGGTTGTTTCACTCATATAGTGACAGTCAGCTTGGTTGATGGAAGAAGCCCGAGTACCCGAAGAGACGCACTGCCCGTCGGCAAATACTAACAAACAAGGACCAGCTGGGTTCGAACCAGTGCCGGTTCAGCGGTGTGAGGCTAGAGGTCACCAGCAAAGTGCCTTAGACCACTCGGTCACCGAGGGCCCCAAATATCTTAGGTTATGTGGTAGGGCATGGCATAGTTTAGGAGGCAGAGGGTGGGGCTCTATGCTCAGGGGGAGGGGACAAACCTGGTGATAATGGGTGAGTCACTAAAGTGTTCAGCGATATAAGCTTTCAGAATATACGGTCCGTGGCAGGAGAAGATACAGGGCAAAGTGGAGCCCCCACCCCCTGCTCCCCCAGGTGTAATGGATGTGTCCCATACTTGTGTGTGCTTTCAGAGAATTACATGTATTGTGTGCATAGTTTAGGAGAAGGTGAGAAACAAGTTTACCTCTAGTCTGGTTCTAACAGCCTTCTCCACCAACTCTCTGGCCGGTAACCATGATGTTTTGTAATATAGCACTCTGTCTAAAAACTCATCTCCCACCACTTTCAAAGCTCGTCTGAAACAATCCTGTTTGGAGGAAACAATAGTTACATGAATCTCATGTTTCTACATAAAGTTGTTCGAAGAATATTCATAAATATGCAGACAATATGCATACATGGCAGTGTGACTAACATCACAGAACCTATGAAGTAGGGTTCGATATGATTTAAGTGCATTTCCATGGTCTTAGGAGGCATTAGGACATGTTTTCCCCAATTTTGAGGATTATAGTCACTTAAGTCAAATTTTCACCAAAAGTAGGTCAGCTTAGAACTTGCTGGTAACAGTCCCCTAATGCACGTTCAAGCCAAAAATCAAGATTCTAATGTCAACGGTTCTCCTTATTTTGCAGGAGAAAGTATTCGGATGGACTGACTCACTTATTGCTGGACAATTTGCAAATGAGAGCCTACTTCATAGAAACAGGGGATGAATGGAATTTCATGACTTTGATATTCAGGTAGTTTTGAAAGACATTATTGGGGCACAGAAGTGCTGGTTCGAGTCCCTTGTTGGAGACTTGTGTTTAATATCCAGTGATGTGAGTGGACTTCTGTCCAAAAACCTGAAAATACTATCCTAGCACTTTAGGCCGGGGTCCAGGGGCCTAGGCCCTGGAAGCTCTGGGGTCCTAGATGGCTGGAGATGCATTCGAGCCAATTTCTGGCAAATAAAATAAGAAAATATGATTGGCAAGCCACTACGTTTTTTGTGTTGTTTTTCAAGCAAAACCTGTTTCATAATACACCCTCATTCTGATTCTGAAATAAGCAAACTTATTTTGAAAATTAATTTCTGTAAATTTATTCAGAGACTCCTGTATGGAATGATGGAACATTTGGATCACACATTATGACATATCTAATGTCTAACCTGAGGTATTTCAAACGCTGCAAATTAATTGTTTCAACTTACTCTGTGGCAAAGTACAACTACAAGTAACGTCATTCCTACTACCCTCCTGCATAGATTTTGTTGCTGTAAATAATACAAGCAGTGTCTGGTTTGACAGTTTATTTTTGTGTCTTGACAGATGCTTTGCCGATTTTGCGTGAGCTTGTAAAGATTTTTTTCCTGAGCTGCCGTAACGTACTCTATCATTACAAATGGTACATTCAGCCAAACCTGGCAAATTGAGTTTCCTTATGTAATCTGAAAGGTGATCCCCGTGACAGTCTTTGTCCTCCAGCCATGACCAACGAAACTTATTTTTGATACTCTTATCCACCTCGTTGACGTCTATGTCGGCACTGCGATGTAACACGCTCATGATTCTCACTTCGATTTTCACTCCGGCAAAAAAGGCGCAATATCCCATAATAGTTTCGGCTGCTAGCGATTTGAGCGCCAGTACTACAGGGGAGACAACTCTAGTTGTCTCCCGAGTTGTCTCCCGTACCACGTGGCGGACAAATCATTATAAAAATGGCGACTACGTCGGTTCTTCGCTAGAGACGATCGGGATCCAATTTTGAGGATCAAAAATGGTAACAATACATACTTTATCAAGATCAGGTAAAAAAATGCGTTTTTGAACGCTCAAATATCGATTTAGTCGACATCCTGGTAAAACCGGACGAGAATCTAAATTTCTATAAAAACAGAATTTTTTCCAAGTTTCAACAAAAAACCGGATTTCCGGCAAAAACCGGAAGACTTACATCACTGAATATCACTGTGAAGTCATTGGGAAATTCCCATTGTGTTGTTCCTCTGTTCAATTTGACGTCGATCATCGCTGGACAGTTTTGTGGATGGTGAAATGCGTGGATTTTACAAGGAGTGGACGACAGGACTGACACAGAATAAAGGAGTAAAGCGGACTAAATTGGACACTTAATGGAATGTGTATGAACAATTAGGATCATCTTGTAATAAGCCTGAACTTTGGGACATATTTTACCACATTTTGAAACTGTTTTTATTTTTTGGTTGGTTAATTACATAAATATCTGTAACTGAACCATCTGGTGTTTTGTTGTAATTTTGTTAGACCACTATTTGGCTACAGATTTGGCAAACTTCTTCTGGCTCTGTTTCAAGAGCAAATTTATAATTTGTGGATGCATAACAGTTTAGTTCAGAATACGACGACATGGCACTGCAGTGTGACCAACATCACAGGACCTACGAAGTAGGGTAGGCATTAGGACTCTGACGTGCAATAAACTGTATTAAGATGGACACAGCCCAAGTCAGAATCACCTAAGTAGGTCAAATTTTCATCAAAAGTAGGTCAGCTCAGAACTTGCTGGTAACAGTCCCCTAATGCACGTTCATGCCAAAAATCCAGGTTCTCCTTATTTTACCGGAGAAAGGATTTGGATGGACTCATCGACTCATTACCAGACAATTTGCAAATGAGAGCCTACTTCTAGAAAAATGTAAATACGATTTTGAGATAAAACAGTGCTTCATGGGCAATGATCGACTGGGCGCATGTTGGAAAACTGGTGTCTCCATAATCGATAATGCAGAAATTGATGATGAAGATTGGAGTTTACAAGCAAGACTATCCTAAAACATAGCATTAAATTTAAAAGTTTATCCTACCTCTTCATCCACTTCCTTCTCATTCCATTTGGGGTTAAGATATCCCACTCTACTACTGAGTGTTGTTGAGACCGTATACCTGGTACAAAATAATATGCATATGGCTGAAGCATTCTCCCATTGACAGAGTTTGTATGAAGCATGTATCTGCATACAAAAGAAATGGAAAATGTATCCGGCATATCTTGCAAAAGAATTTAAAAGGTTGTATGCTACATTATTACAGTAATTCCCCTAATAATTCAATCACAGGAAGTTCACTTTTCAACTCTGTTATTCAAACACAGAGAAAAGTAACATCCCCATTCTTCATTCCAATTGAAGGAAAGTTTTGTTGTGACAAAATGTAACACTTTGTAGCTGGTGCCATCAAGACTATTTCCAGATATAAGCCATTTTTCTGCACTTCCGGTGATCGAATTATTAGGGGAATTACCGTACACAAAAACACATAATAGTGTCTTGTTTAGCTGTGACATGCTGAGCTCACTCCGCTCTGTTTACAAGCGGACAATGCTGATTGGCCGAGAGCCATGTGCACAACAACTGCGTGCCGCTAGTTCAACTGAAGTCCAATCAGAGGCCGGTATATCGGACAGTAGGAGGTATACAATCTAATGCCATGAGAATGGACTGAAGATGAAATCTGAACTGGTTATTTGAAGACAGATGCACCTTATAGTAACACGGTGCATAGTTTATTTCAAACAAAATGAAAAATTATGAATGATCTTAACATTTTCAGAATTTGAGAAACCTTGTACATAACAAAATCAACATTTCTCGCTAAGAGATAAAATTATAGTTTCCATACCTTGGAACTTCCTCACAGACACTGATACCATTGTCAATGGCATCTATTTCTTCGATAAAGTTCTCGTAAACTTTGTCATAGATGAGATCCGTGAGTGGGTCGTCCACTTCTGTTTCTAGGATCTGTGACAGTATCTGTTGACCAAAGTGTAAGTAGACCAGACCTGCACTGCTGAGTTTGGTCGTCCATGATTTACCAGGCCGCAAACTGTGCATACTTTCATTGAAAGATCTGTGAAATATTTGTAGTGATATCGAAGTATTATATCTGATAAGTTTACAATATAGAGATTATTTTATACCCATTTCCATCTCAGCCCCGACGTCAGCCCACGACCACCACGTCGACCCCCATATAGTTTGATATGGTTGAGGGACAGTATGGAAAAGAGCATATTATTATAATCCATTTATAGATCATCATGGTAATTGACAACACAAGCCAGCCTAACTTATTTCTACATGAAATTTCTTCTTCCCATATTTATGATACGCAACAGCGTGTGATGGATTGTCTCCAATCCAGGATCAAGTAGCAGATAACTCAATACCAGTACGTTACAAGATCTATTAGATCGAAGAGAAAAGCACAACAGTTGACTCAGACAGACTGCAGAGATTATGTAATAATTTCCTAAGTGAGATAGACCTATGCCTGATTAACTTGCCTAGAGTCATCACATTTTAATACCAATCTTCAAGGGCAAGATTGGTTGGTTGGTTGGTTGGTTGTTTGTTTGAAGTTTAATGTCGCACCTAACCTTATTGGTCACACGGCGAAGATGATCCAAACAAACATACCCTAGCAAAACCCTAACCCTAACAAAAACCTAAACCAAAACTACAAAAAAAATTGAATTTCAAATTTTGAAAATTAGGCTCTACAGACACTGATCAAAATGGATTCTCTGTGCCAGACAAACATGGTACAAACCATGCTGCCCTAAGCTGGAGGACTTCAAGGGCAAGAGTACTTTGACAAGAGGAGAGCAAAGTGAAGAAGTTGTTGAATACACTCATAGCCTAAGACCAGGCGTATCATGTGTGTTTGTAATAAGTTCATAGATAGCCTGTGCTATAATTACATTATCTTACTTTGACCCGGAAGAAATGGGTCAATCTTGCTCATTTATGAAAGGCTTCTGTTCCTTGTCCACATGCATGTGTGATGCGAGTTCAATGGGCTAAAGCATAGTCATTCTTGAGATATGCTGGTAACGAGGAAACGGAGAAAGATGCAGGCCTTCAAGTGGCTCACAGTTAAAATTTAGGAGAAAATGTTCCAAAATATAGGAGAAATATAGGAATTTTCATATTAAAATATAGGAAATTATTGAGCGAAGAAGACACATTGTAGGTTATAAACTTGGTAGTTTTATGGTGTTTAATCAAATTATTTTCACTGACATGACTGAATGCGGTCGTAGTGGTGATGATTGAGGAGACTTCTGCTGCTTGGTTCAAGAAAGAGAGATTTAAATGTTTTCATATTTTTTTTTTCTGAAAAGTATTTCCTCATGCCAATTTGACTCATTTCAGCGCTTTTTCATGAGAGAAAGTCAAAATATAGGAAATCTAAGAGGTTTTGAGTAAAATATAGGAAACTATAGCAATTACTCAAAGATATAGGAAAATATAGGAAATATAGGAGGCACTTGAAGGCCTGCAGATGGACAATTTGATCTAATGTACTCAATGACAAGAAAATACCTACGCCAATTTTAACTACTGTCTGTCTCACATTACAATGGGATGAGATTTTCGGCAATATGTCAGACCCAGTTCTTCTCAGAGAAGTGAAATTTCCCACAGTATCTATATGTAATTTGGGCATTTTTATTCTGAAATTTGAAGGAAATCTGTTCAGAATAAAAAAAATCTCCAATACCTCACATGTTATTTTCAAAGCACAGTGATGTTGGGCTTGCAATGTTGCAACATTGTGACTGGGTGCTATGAAAATAACATGCGAGGTATTGGAATTTTTTTTTTTATTCTGAATACATTTTCTTGAAAGTTCAGAATAAAAATGCACAAATTACACACAGATACCGGTACTGTGAAGAATTTCAATGCTTTGAGATAAACTGGCTCCAATATTTTGCGGAAAATCCCATCCCATCCCATCGTAATGTGTGACAGACAGTATTCATAGTGAAGCATTATTTGTTACCTTTGATGATGATCAAATTTGTGTTTAGCTGGATCATACACACCGCCCACATCCACCACTACATCACAACTATCCAGACTTGAAGGGTCTCGAGTCCTGAAACACCATCAAAATACATACAGTACCGTACAGCCATGTATCATTCATGCACACAAACTATGAAACAACACTGTGTGAATTAACATAGCGAACTGCAGACTGATAACACCATTCTGGAACATAATCTATTCGTTTTCAACAATATTCAGAGTCAATTTTTCATACAACATTATATAAACTCAATTTTAGTAATTTCATTCTCGTATTTCATGAAATTCCGTTGACAATTGAGGAAAATCGCCATCACCTACCAGGTTATTTTGGGATCACGATGGCATTGATCTACCAATGTTATATGCAGGCTTGACACTATGATGCAAATAAATAACTCAAAAATCTCCCATGGAATTTTTGCTTTCTCGACATACTGAGAGTTACTGGAAGGTTTTTCTTGATACTTTCTTTGAGTTCATGTACTATGTGAAATTTCTATTTTGTTTTTGTACGATATTATAAATTGTACGATATTATAATATCAACAAAAATGCCCAGGAAAGATAATCTGGTACAAACAAAGTTTACCACAAATATACTACCAGGTACATGCATTTTAGGTGGTTCATACCTCAAAACTTTGTCCGGTGACCAACCCTAATATTTTTGTTATGGGTAGCTGAGATGTTGACCAGTAGTAAAACGTAAAAAAATTGACGGTCTTCGATCTAGATTTTTTCGTACGTAGCTGTCAATATCACCATGTCAACCATTTTCTGCCGAAATAATGAAAAATCAGTTTTCTGTGCAACAAGGCAAGGAAGTCAAAGCATACGGATATATATCCACAAGTATTGTTTACTTATATAGAGATACTTCCACGGGTCTTAGAAACACCAGAAAGTTGAACATAAATGCAATAATTGTACACGAATTAGGCATTTCATCGAAATGTATGACGTTGGAAATTACATTTTCAGACTATGAAACCCTCTCCCAAATCGAAAATCATCCAGTGACCTAAGCTGATATTTTAAACAGTTTCCCCACCATGTGATCTTTATATTAGTCAAATAAAAAATGGGGGTCTTCGGTCTACATTTTTATGTAACATGCTTTGAGTGACCCTATCCCCATAGTTTTCTAATATTTTCGACGGCATTAACTCCCCTGGCAACGTCTCTTATCAGAAAAGGGGGATATATGATGTTGGAAGAGTTATTAAAGGGGAAATAACCCTGTGTAATGACGTCACCGACATCGTTTGAGGCATGAACCACCTTAATTGAAGTGCAATACCAGAAACAATTTAAAAAGTCTACAGCCTTACATCAGACTGCTTAGATAGAATGCACAGCCACAGCCTCCCTGCTTATAACACATGACGTAGTTATGCAGACGACTTGGTTTATGTCGCGTTCATGCAGATTCAAAAGAAAAATCGAGTGGTGCATCAGAGGAGATAGACTTGATGTTGGAATTAATTTGCTTACGGAGACTATGAAACATACATAATTAATCATAACCAGGATCCCCCAAATTCAAGTAAATTTGGTAAGTTTTGACTCCGATATGATGCTTAATTGATGAGAAATTTCTGTGAACATGTCTCAACATTATTGATTTTGTAAGCATTTTTTTTTTCTTTTTCTTTTTTTTGTTATCTATTTCGGGATGTTTTGCATAAGCACATACTAACTGAATGACTCCTGAACACAAAATTATGGCAACAGCAAGAAATGACAGACTTTATCTACGCATACCAGTACCTGACAATCTGAGCGTCCTTGTACTGTTTGAGCTGTTTGAGAAGAAAACAGGCGAGAACTTCATCACAGTGAAACGAGCCATTGTGGGTACCGATCTGCTTCATGGTAAACACCCTGCCGACAGACAGATGTCGGACACTGCCACAAGATCCAAATGTGAAAGCACAGTCAAATGACCACCCTGTTAACAAGACGAAAAGCAACATTAAACTCTCAAGATCACAATCTAGGAAGCCTCTTGCGGGGTACACATTCCCTAGTTCATAATTGCATGTGCCTGTTTCGTCTTGTATACGAGTACGTGTTGAGAACATGCACCCATGGAAGAGTGGATGGGTTTCAATGAGTGGAGCATGGTGTACGCTCCCAGAATATATGAGGGTTGAGGTAGGGCGAGGCTTAGTTTAGGAGATAGTGGGAGGGCTTGGAACTAGGGGATAGGGTGAATGGGTTCAATAATTGTGGCATGATGTACGCTCCCGGATATATGAGGGTTGTGGGTGGGATGAGGCTTAGTTTAGGAGATAAAGGGAGGATTCGGTGCACAGGATCGAGAGGGGGACATATCTCGGCGGGAGAGGATAGGTTCAATAATTGTAGAATGATGCAAGCTCCCGAAAAATATGAGGGTTGGGGATGGGGTGCTTAGTTTACGAGATACAAAGAAGAGCTCATTCCCAGGGAGAGTGAATGGGTTAAATAATTCAAGAACGAGTTCAATAATTATATTTATAGCATGATGTAAGCTCCTGAAATACATCAGGGTTAGTGGGGGTCTGGCAAGACTTACTTTAGAAGACAAGACCAGAGATCTATTTCGTTGGAATTAACACTATTTGGCCCCTTGGGTCAAGCTCTACCAGACAATTTTAAAAAATCCAAGATGGCCACTTGGCGTCACAGTGACCGTCCTCTTCAAAACGGGCATTTTTGGGGAAAAAATTTGGTGAGATTTTTTTGGGGGGGGGTTTTGTTTTCTTTGCAAAAGCTGCATGATAAATTACTAAATAATAGTCTGATGTGAAATAAAATAGATTTTTACCAAATTTTCATCAAAGAAAAGCAGGAATTTTGAAAATAAATGACAAAAATATCACTTTTCTTATAGGCTACCCTACATGGCCACCATCTTGAATTTATGCATGATCCTCTACTCAGGGGGTTATGAAAGTAGCTCAAAATGACCCCAATATGATAAACTAAGGGGCTTCAATATACGCCTGTATATCTGGAATTACATTGGTCCAAATTTCAAGGTTGTTTAATAGCCTTGATTCCAATTGGTAGCTAGCAATCCAGAGAAAGGTCTACAATTTTGTGCTTCTGAGAATGTAACATATATCACATCTTGTATTGAATGATAAATAAAATGAGCTAAACTAAACTAGTTCACCTTGAGGCAAGAGCCGAGAGCTCATATATCCTACACTGAAATCGACAATAGTCAAACACAAGAAAATAGTAGTTTTCCTGCAAATGGGTTCCTTTCAGAAGAGTGAATTTCTCATGAAGGAAGAAGCGATGAAGTAAACCTTTGTTCTTGAGTTAATAAACAGATATGAAGTTCATAAAGGATCCCTCTCCCCGTTAAATTAGTCAATGTATAGTTTTTATTTCACAAAGGTTTAACTATTTTGTAGCTGTTTCAAACATGGGAGGTAACTCCACAGGACAAATGCCATATACATGTAGGGAAGAAAAATCTGGATATTCCAACCTAACACATTTAGTCAGCTGAACAGTTTTGGGGGACAGCGACCTTGACCTTTGACAAATTGATCTAAAAATGTATGGTTCCTCTTTGCCATGCGAGTAAGGAAATCTCGAAGTTTGGTACCAATCCATACTTTGAAATTAGCAATATCGCATGGACAACAAATGTTAATGGATGAATGGACAGAACGCAACATCGCATTATGACAGAGATATGAAAATGTGACTTTTAATGATTTCTTGATTTTGGGGTCACAGTGACCTTGACCTTTGACCCACATTTTGGTATGTAACACATGTCCCTCTTATGTATCTACTGGCAAAAAAAAACTTATTTATAATGACCGTGACCTTGACCTTTTGATCTCGACCTAAATTTTGGTACACGACACATCGTCTTCCCTCAATGTGACAACGGACACAAAAAAAATCATGATTTTTATGAATTTCATGATTTTGGGGACCTTGACGTTCGGCCTTGACCTACATTTTGGTACGTGACACATGTCCCCCTAATGTATCTACTGACACCAAAAAAAAGTAATTTTTAAAAATTTCTTGATTCTGGAGTCAAAGTCTAAATTTTGGTACATGACAAACCGTCTCCCCGTAAGTTTCTCAATGGACACAAAAAATTACAATTTCATGATTTTGGGTTTAACTATTTTGTAGCTGTTTCAAACATGGGAGGTAACTCCACAGGACAAATGCCATATACATGTAGGGAAGAAAAATCTGAATATTCCAACCGAACACATTTAGTCAGCTGAACTTGATTCAGTTTTGGGGGACAGCGACCTTGACCTTTGACAAATTGATCTAAAAATGTATGGTTCCTCTTTGCCATGCGAGTAAGGAAATCTCAAAGTTTGGTACCAATCCATACTTTGAAATTAGCAATATCGCATGGACAACAAATGTTAATGGATGAATCACATCGTGTCCCCCTAATGTATCTACTGACACGAAAAAATGTTATTTGTAATAATTTCCTGATTTTGGGGGCACAGTGACCTTTGACCTCAGCCTTGACCTATTTTTTTGGTATGTGACACTTCATTTCCGCCTATTGAATCCACTCACAAAAAATTGGAAACTTTTAATGATTTCCTGATTTTTCAGTCATACTGACCTTTGACCTCGACCTACATTTGATGTGAAACACATCGTTCCCCCCTAGGGCATCCACTCAGCAAAAATCAGAACTGTAGATAGAAAACTGTCAATGATAATGATTTCCTGATTTTAGGCAACAGTGACCTTTGACCTCTGACCTCAAACTCAATTTTGATACGCGACACATCATCTCCAGCCAGCATATCCACTTACAAAAATTGCAAGTGGCTAGAAAACGTTCACAGATATAGACTGGACATGAACACTTCAGTGATTTCCTGTTTTTTAGGCCAGTGACATTTGACCTCTGACCTCGACCTTCATTTTCGTATGCGACACATCGTCTCCACGTAGGCTATCCACTCACCAAAAATTAGAACTGTAGATAGAAAACTGTCCCAGATATAGACCGGACACGAGAGACAGACAGACAGACGGAAACCGCCATCACATAATAAAAAGTCATGGACGTACAGCTTTCATTTTTTTGTCGTTCCCGACATAGGGGAGAAAGTCTGATGAACCCTCCCCCCCCCCAAAGGCCTGGTTACGGTTAACAGTCTGCGAGCAAGGAGGATGGATAATTAGCCAAGTTAACCTGGCTTCGTTCGTTCCTACACTATGCCTGATGCATCTCTATGAACTTACATGTACACTCTGGGATCACACAACTCCATGGGTCGTTCGGCTCTATTCGGCAATAAAAGAACCTCTCCCAACTCTCTGTCTATTGATTTGATCTGCACGATACACTGCCGATCCCGTGACCCGAACGAATATAATGGAGAAATTCAACCGGTCATTGATGTTAGAAGACTGATTTCAGACGGATGTCCTCTTCACGGCAATCAGACTCGTTGGCGAACTGGATAAAACCAATAGACAGAGAGTTGGGAGGGGTTGTTTTATTGCCGGATCGAGCCGAACGACCCATGGAGCCATGTGATCCCAGAGTGTACATGCAAGTTCATTGAGAGGCACCATGGCGTAGTGTAGGAACGAACGAAGCTATGTCAACTTGGCTAATGGATATTGTGATGAAAAATGTAGTATCATGAACAGTTTTATGTAAAATAGATTGTAATAGGATGTGTGAACTGAATGGACATCTGGAGATGGCATGGCAGACTGAAAGTGAAACAGATGCATGTGTTAAATTGGTTGAGTGATTTTAACATAGAATGAATTGACTGAGTCACTGCCACTGGATAAGTCGTCTGTTTTAAATATTTTATATTCTTGAATACAGGTCTCAGAGCCACAGCACATGATGCAGCGCATCTGGTGGTCACTTTCGCAACTGACAACAAAATGCGACGATATTGTCGATATATCAATGAATATTTAAGTTGGGAATCTATCGTGGACAGAGACGCTTTATCATTTGGGATACCATCCATATAGGCTAAGTACGAAGAAGCACAGTTGCCTAACCTGCTAAACCTATTCTGTGTGGTTTTGTTGTTGTTGTTGTTGTGCACAACAGTGGAGTAAAACGCATCTAAGAGAAATTATGTCAAAATGCCGTAATTTGGAAAATGGGGTTCGTTTGAACACGTAGAGTAGGTTTAAAACTAACTGTTAACACCTGGAGCAGTCGAACAAAACAAAGTACGAATACACAAATGCGAAAAATTCGCACAAGACGATAATCGTTTCAGCCACATGGAACGGAAGTCTGCATCAGAGTCAAGGCGCATGGTCGATGCCCAATGGAAACTCTTGCTGCATTTCAATCACGTGGAAAGCATCCAATAATAAATCGCATAATATATCGTAAACAAAGATACCGATGTATCTCGCGCGCTTTTTTTTGCGACATGTGCCGCTTTAAGGATGTCCGCTGGTGGTAAATCAAAGTAATTAACTTTTTAAATAATGTGTGTTGTTGTATTCATAATTGTGTAATATGAGGAAAAACAAAGAAAAAAATATAGGTTGGTGTGCATTTTTTAGCTGTAGGCAACGTTAAGTGGACTGACCCATGCTCAATTTGATAACCCAGAAAGCATAGGGAATAGCCCTAGTTTTGAAGCATATTCATGAAAAAATCATATAAATAGTATTTAACTTTTTCTTATATTCTAACTGTTTGCAGATAATCACAATGTCTATCAAAATTTATCAAATTGGATGAATGTTGGTGTGCAAAATTCTCGGCTAGAAGGCTTTTAGTTTTAAGGACTCGAGGCCCGGGGAATAGGCTCAAACTATCGATATTTTTTTCTTTGCATATTTCAAAAGTTGAAGAAAAAACCTATCAAGTGTTTCTGTTATTTTCCTTAAGTTTGCAAACGTGAAATTTCAGTTCTCAAAAAATCACTGTCTGTGGAAGAACTCTGTGCTGTGGAGATTAGTGCTCATTGCTCACAGTAAGTGTTACCGCCTGCTGTGACTTCCGCACCTCGGCTAATTACTTGTAATTGCAATACACACAATTCACGCGCTGGGTTCATTTATTATAATTAGTTGTTTTTCTTCTACATTCATGCCGGAGCAGCCATCGTTTACAAAATATTGAACAGGAAATTATATGGTCTATCTCAGTGTTTTCGCGCCACATGACAAAATAACAAAATACAAACACTGCTCAGATGGTCAACCATTTCCGGAAAGCATGTGGTATATGCAGATATATATATTGCGAATTTGCGTAATGTTTTTCATAATATCTCACTCGACATTCTATCAACATATCTTACTTGCCAACACAATCATGGGAAGAAAACGTTACAAGATTAGTAGGACACGCATGCAGGTAAAAAGAAACTTTGATAAACATTATTACACGACTCCTGCTGTTCGGTCATATATAGGCTACCTCCGATTCAGTATTACTTCATACTGCATTATCGCATTATACATGCGGCAAATGTAGAAAGTGAGGTATTCATTCAAAATAAATACTTTACGTATTCACCATCGTACATATAATTATAAAAAAGGCAAACATTATTCCCGCAAATTGTATACTATCGCGATAGTAGTAAAGTTTTTTAACTCCACACCGGAAATGGCCGCTGACAGTTTTTCCCGTTTGAGGTATGTAGACTGACCAGTTCCTGTTTCCTTCTCTTTCCTTGAGCTAGACCTTTGTCAGTCGGCAATTAAATCCATGAATGTCCAATTGCCGCAAATCACATCTCTGTAAGCCTTCTATAGAATGCTCGACGTCTACTCAATCACCCGCGGTGAGGGATTTCGGAAGGTGTGAAAACTGACCAGCGGAGCATATTCCAGCATAAAAATTCATCTTCGTGACTGGTTTTCTACACTTTCTCAAAATATATTGTTCCAAAGTGATTAAAGAACGTTTGGTCTATAATCCCTATATGTTGTGTGAGAATATTGTGTCATTATCATGAAGTAGCGGATAATAATTACAGAATATCATCTGAAAAGTAGATTATTTTTGTTTACGGTCTATATCCGACATATTTTTTTACACAGCTGGTACATACAAACTTGCTAATAACTTCTCTATTTTTCATCCGATCATGTCAATTTTCGGGGAGCATAATATATACATCATGGGCGTCGCTAGGATTTTTGAAATGGGGGTCGATTATCATAGCACTTTAGGCGAGGGTCCAGGGGCCGCCTAGGCCCCGGAAGCTCCGGGGTCCTAGATCGCCGGAGATGCGTTCTAAGCGTTTTCCCAGAATTAAATCTAAACATAATCTATGCAGATTTAGGGCTATATTATACAGCTCTTGGACCTTAGATGACCTGAGATGCATTCTGAACGATTTTCAACAATTAAACTAACACGTCATTTGTCAAATATCAGTATTATATTTTATTCTCTTGTCATCTTGAAAACACAATAATAATGCTTTGGGCCGATATACCTTGTAGATTATTAACCCAGTGGCATCGGAACGTAATTGAAAGTGGGGGACCACTATCACAGCCCAACAGGCGGGGGTCCAGGGGCCGTCTAGGCCCCGGAAGCTCCGGGGTCCTAGATTGCCGGAGATGCGTTGTGAACGTTTTTCCGGAAATAAAACTGATCATACTGCATGCACATTTATGATTCTATTTTCACGATTTTTTTCTCGCAATTATAAGCATGCATCGATATTGAAAACATCGCACCTCATGCCTTCATCCATTTGACGTTCTAGTTATATTTAAAACATACAAAACGATGACTTTTAGTTCTTGGGAGGGAAACCAATATGCCTACAGATACGATTCATTCACACAAAGATAAAACAAAGAAATCCTCACAGCCCAACACTACGCGTCTCTGGAGATCTGGAACTTCGGAGCTTCCGGGGCCTAAACGGCTCGTGGACCACGAGCCGTTTAGGCCCCGGAAGCTCCGAAGTTCCAGATCTCCAGAGACGCGTTCTAAGAGTTTCCCCAGAAATAAATTCGAACATAATGTATGCAGATTGATGGTTCTATTTTCACATATGTTTCGCATTTATAAGCACTCATCGATATTGAAAAAATCATACTTCATGCCTGAATCCATTTGACTTTTTAGTTATATTTATCACATAAAAAAAAAACACAAAAAACGATGACCTTTACACCACGGAACATTAGAACCAATATGATAGCGATTCATTTATAAAGCTAAAATGAGCGATCCTCACAGCCTGACAGGCGAGGGTCCAGGGGCCGCCTAGACCCCGGATGCTCCGGGGTCTCCGGTTACCGGAGATGCGTTTTACCCGTTTTTCCGGAAACGAATCTGAACACAATGTATATAGATTTATGGTTCTATTTTCACATTTGTTTCGCATAAACCCGCATCGATATTGAAGAATATGCCGGACTCCATTTGACTTCCTGGTCTGTAATTTTTATGTGGGAACATGGTCAGTTAGGGATGCTGAAAAGTGGGTGGTCAAAAGATATTCGGGCCCCCCTAAATCATAAGTGGAGAGGGGGGAGGCCTGACCCCTCCGCTTTCGACGCCACTGTAACCAAAATGATTAAAACTAAACATCATATCACTTTACGATCCATATGTCATTTCATGACTGTGAACATTAAACTTTTGCTGAAAATATCACAATAATATTGTGTAGAATATCAAACTGTGTATCATGGACTATATCTCGTGGCCATGGTGAAATACTGACTAGAAAAATGAAACTAATATCACTCATTAAAACGTGGCCATGGTAAAATACTGACTAGAAAAAAATTAAACTGACACATTTTCCGGAAATGAAATATCACGAATGTAGTATAGTATTCAGCAAAGTTTATACATATACAGCTTTCAGTTTATTGCCCGTTTTACACTTCGCCAACGGTAGACCGAGGCTACCGATGCTTCATTATCAAATCCACACGCATCGAGCTGAAGGAAAAAAACACACGAGTTATAGTGTTAATGATTAATCGAATAGTATATTCGCCTGCTTTATCCGTCGAGGATGGAGTCTCATGAACAGAGCTACAGCTTTTTCATAATCCACTTTATGACCATAAAACGGAAAGTTACGGAGCCGTAAAAGGGACATGGAAATTATTTTTTTCAACCCCTGAAATTTTTCTTTTCTTCTTATTAAGTCGTTATAACGACTTAATAAAAAAAAAAAAAAAAAAATGGGGGCTGAAAATTTTTCTTTTCGTCTTATTAAGTCGTTATAACGACTTAATAAAAAAAAAGAAAAAAAAAATCGGGGCTGAAAATTTTTCTTTTCGTCTTATTAAGTCGTTATAACGACTTAATAAAAAAAATCAAAAAAAAATCGGGGCTATTTTTTTTTTTTTTTTTTATTATGTCGTTATAACGACTTAATTTACCAATGAAATTGCAGCATTAAGTCGTTATAACGACTTATTAAGTCGTTATAACGACTTAATTGACCAATGAAATTCCGTCTTACTTCTGCAGCTTTTATTTTGTTAACTGACAACTCCCCGGTGAAACAGCGTTTAGATATGCAGTATGAAGTCCTGATAATGCCATTGAAGTAATAAACTTTGGATAAATTGGAGAGATATGTAGGCTATAGAGGTGGGAAAAGTTGACGGCGTCTGCCGACTAAAAGGCAACCCGATGACTCTATGCCCAAACCTGCCAATTCACATGGATTCTCTGTGTTGGTCCGATAATATCACCAAAATTGTTTTGCTCGGCACCAACCATTACAGATAATTGAGGAGCTTGTAGCGTTGGCTCGAGCGGTACATGGCGGCTCACTTCAAAGAATTAAAAATGGGTCAGACATGCTGATAATTGTATAGGTATAGCTGTAGTCCACTCCTAAACAGACAAGCGAAAAAATGTGAAATGCAGACGGATTTTACTAACACCTATTCAGGCACGGCGGAGCCGGGGGAGAGGGGTGGGATGGGTTGAGAGGCAAAACACTGGATTATAGTTTTGATAATTTTCGCAGAGAATAACACATGTGATACAAATGCCGTAATCCTACTATCATAATGCACCACAACACAGCGTTTGCATGCGTAAATTCGACACTTTCTGGGAGAGCCGTTCATAGATTGAACAAGACTCAACTTATGGAGTTTTACATCCAGTTAGGAAAAATGGAGAGACCCATGCAATCAAAAACATGAGAGTGGGAACTGAGCTCCAGATCGAGCAACGGTTTAATGTTCATTCAAAACAAACAGAAAATATACCGTCAAAATGCACCAAAACAAAATAAAGCGAACATAATGTATGTAGATTAACTTTCACTTTTGTTTCGCATAAGCACGCATCGATATTGAAAAGTATCAGACCTTATGCCCCCATTTGACATTGTGGTAAAACACATACAAATCAGGACTAACACTTCACACGTGGAGCGCTCGTAGCCATAATGTTTTCATATTCAACATCGAAATATAGTACGCTCACAAACCACATAAATAGATGTCTGTTTAATATATCAATAGATACTCTGATTACATAATCCACATTCGTTTATTTTAGATATAATTTCAAGATATTATTTCTACGTGAAATTCCAGGGTTCGCTGATCCCTCTCTCATTTTTTCTACAGGTCTAATTGGGGGGGACCCCTGACCCCGCCCCCCGTAGATCTGCCCTTGATAGTGCCTATCTAAACGCTGTTTCACCGGGGAGGTGTCAGTTAACAAAATAAAAGCTGCAGAAGTAAGACGGAATTTCATTGGTCAATTAAGTCGTTATAACGACTTAATAAGTCGTTATAACGACTTAATGCTGCAATTTCATTGGTCAATTAAGTCGTTATAACGACATAATAAAAAAAAAAAAATAAAAAAATAGCCCCGATTTTTTTTTTTTTTTTTTTTATTAAGTCGTTATAACGACTTAATAAGACGAAAAGAAAAATTTTCAGCCCCGATTTTTTTTTTTTTTTTTTTATTAAGTCGTTATAACGACTTAATAAGACGAAAAGAAAAATTTTCAGCCCCCATTTTTTTTTTTTTTTTTTTATTAAGTCGTTATAACGACTTAATAAGACGAAAAGAAAAATTTTCAGGGGTTGAAAAAAATAATTTCCATGTCCCTTTTACGGCTCCGTAGAAAGTCGTGGTAAACCCATTGTTGAGCGAACATTGTTGAGCGAACTGGAACGGTGCATGCATGCTTACAAGCCTGGAGGCGGACATTTTTTATTTCTTTTTTCCCCTTTTGCTTTTTTTTTGCTTTTGTTTTGGTTTTTTTGCTTTTTCTTCTGTTTTTTTTTGGCGCGTCCAAGGGGGGGGGGGTCGTTCGCACCTGACGACGCCCCTGTACATTACAGTCCGAACGAATGTGTCTCAGTTTTTCAAAATGTTGCTTTGTTTTGAAGTTATTGGAACTTGGAATAGACTTTCATTTTGTTTCAAAAAATAAACTTTACAACGCTCTCAAACTTTTTCTAAGAGTTTAAAAAAAAACATGAGACACACTTGTTTGGTTTAAAAGGTTTATTATCACCATGCAAAATCTCGGACTCGTTACTTGTAAAATAATAGGTGAAATTAGCGATATAAAAGAGACATTATTTTTTTTAAATAACTGTTTTCTAACTGCAGCAAAACCGGTGAAATAAACGTAAGAATTAAATTTTTACTTTATCTGGAACTCCCGAATCGTATATATGTATGTGAAGTGGTTGTGATGAAATGAGACAGAATGCACGAGGGTGTCTAGTATCAGGCGCTACCCCGGGCCTCGAGTCCTTAAAGGAAATCCCTATATCTTAACCTAGGAAAGGGAGATAATTCAATAGGAAAAATAGGCAAAATGGCTGCCAAAGCCAAAAACCACCAGCGGACATCCTTAAGAGAAGTTTCCATAACAGCTATAAAAATGCAAACAAAAAACAAAAAAAAACGCAATCATGTATTGAGTATTTTCGAAATATTTCCAAATATTTGCAAGACAAAAAAAAAAAAAAAAAAAAAATAGACATGTGTTTGTGAAATACATATTCCCCATTGCGTGTTTGTCAGAGAGGAAAGTGGTGAAGCAGAGGAAACGAAATCTGAAGCAAATGCGTAAAAATGCTTACATGGAGATGTGTCGCTGAGCTGCACAAGATATTTTTTGTGTTGACCAAGTTTGAGTTAAGTCACTGGAAAAGCCATCTGGGATCCTGGAGCTTCCGAGGCCCCTGAACCCTCGCCTTACAGGGTGAGTGAGTGAGTAGGATTTAACGTCGTTTTCAACATTGTTTCAGTCATATCACGACGGTGCCTACATGTGCCAGAACACGAGAGTGTCCACAGTTCCTATTATTCTGGACACTGATCAGCCCAGCCGGTACAGCACCCGGTCACCCATCCACCCTCGCCTTACATGTGCTGTGATAGTATAGCCCCCTCCCCCCCCCCCTCAATCTGAAAACTTGTCTACGGCCTTGATCTTCAGAATAATGTTTCAAGTTGAGGCTGCTTTATCTTCCTTTTATGATGTGCTATATCTGATCACACATAATTAAATCGATGAACGCGCCTTGGAAGCAGACGCGTTGGACAAAACATTAATTTTGTTTAATTCTACGCAAAAAGCACCAGGCAAATTACCTAACATTGATAACTTTCAGAGTAAATGTGGCGTGAGTAGTAATAAAAAGGGCATTTCGAGGACCATTTAGGAGCAGATAACACCTGCTGGGCCGTTTTTGGCCTAATTCCTGGTTATCTCCCCTGATTTGAATATTTCTGTCCCGAAATAAAATTTGTTCTTCAGATACTTCAATGTTAAACTCTCCGGGAATCTCCAAGCCCAGAGGTCAAATGTCACCCAGTCACTGCAATGCTAATTGGCATATCCGGGAATGCATGTTGGGGTAAGACTAGAGTATTGGAGTAGTGGTGGCCGTTTTTGTTCTTGTGGATTTTACTTTGGGGCGTGGGTACGGCTGAATTTCGCTGGAAATTTCCGACTGCATAGTGCAGAACCAGGCCTGAGGTGGACGTTTTGGTGTCGGGGTGGATCATCCGTGGTCCGATTGGGTAGTGTGAAGTTTCGTATTGAAGCTCTCGGTATGGGGGTGTCCGACTGAACTGGTGAGTCGTATAAGTGCCGTCCATCTGCTCATTCGCAGTGAAAGACGGAGTAGATTGAGATAGACCAATATTGGTCCAAATGAGCCATGTGAGGTGTGATTAAATGAAGCACACGCGTGCATCGGGCTGTACTGGTGTGTCGTGGAAAGGTCATTCTGCGTATGCAGCCGTTGATTAGTAAAGAACTGGCATTTGGGGTGGGAGTTTTGAGGTTGCAACATCCTTGCTCCTAATTGATCGCTATTGTACCGAGTGGGGTCGACCTATGTTACGTCATCAGCGTATTTAAAATCCTCTTGCCCCTTAATAGGAGTGAAAGGAGAAACCCAGTATTACCGGAAGTGACGTCACAGACGAGAGAAAGGAAGATTAACACGTTCACAAGTTCTCATATAGTTTATTCTCCTCAATGTTACATCATACCCAAGCTGGGGGAGCTGGATTGGGTATGTTTACAATTCAAGTATCCCCTTGTCCGCATCGACGGCTGTTCCTGTCCAGTCAGAAGCCACCATTTGATGTTGCATCTATAATATTCTCTCTTGCCCAGTAAAGTCGGACTAGGAGTGATATGCGCCTGCACCCTCGGGAGTAGAAGAGGAAGGAGAGTTTCCGAGATGCAAAGGAGCGTGCTTAAAGGAGATGAGGGCAGTAGTATACAAAGCCCGAATTGATAGAATACCCCCCCACTGCGCATGCGCAGAACCTGGTGTGACGTCATAAGTGTATGGGCATTGGGGGGTTATTGGGGGTGTGCGCATGCGTGATGTGTGGGAGGTGGGTACAAGATGGCCGCCATGTGGGAGGTGGGTACAAGATGGCCGCCATGTGGGAGGTGGGTACAAGATGGCCGCGATCAATGAGTGCATAGAAAGAAAAAAAAGTTCCGGCAAAAAAAAAAAAAAAAAAAATGTATTCATCCGCGGTGATGCGGTTTGGCCGTGGTTTTGGCGGTAATTCGGTCTCGGGAAAAAGCTTCCGCGGAGAAAAAGTAGTCCCTAGATAAAATGGTCCGATTGGGCCGAGTGAGGTATCAAAGTGAAGCTTAGGTGAAGGGGCATCTAATGGGCTAGGTGTGGGGTTGAAATATCGGCATTCTGCGCATGCGCGGTGACCGAAGGTACAAGAAAATGGGCCTTTTGAGCTAGTGGAGCCCCTTAGTGGACCGATGGGGTCGAGTGAGGTATCAAAAAGTGAAGCTTAGGTGAGGGGGCATCTAATGGGCTGGGTGTGGGGCTGGTTACCGGCTTCTGCGCATGCGCGGTGGGCCTAAGGGTAAGCGAAATAGCTTTTGAGCTAGGGGAGCCCCTAGTGGACCGATAGTCGAGTGAGGTATCGCGCGAAGCATTCATGAAGGGCATCTAATGGACTGGGTGTGGGGTTGACATATCGGCCTTCTGCGCATGCGCGGTGGCCGAAGGGTATGAAAATAGGCTTTTTGGAGCTAGGGGAGCCCCTAGTGGACCGATGGGGTCGAGTGAGGTATCAATGTGAAGCATTCATGAAGGGGCATCTAATGGACTGGTGTGGGGTTGACATATCGGCCTTCTGCGCATGCGCGGTGGCCGAAGGGTATGAAAATAGCCTTTTTGGAGCTAGGGGAGCCCCTAGTGGACCGATGGGGTCGAGTGAGGTATCAAAGTGAAGCATCCATGAAGGGGCATCTAATGGACTGGGTGTGGGGCTGAATTAGGGTCATTCTGCGCATGCGCGGTGGCCCAAGGGTATGAAAATAGACGTTTTGGCATCTAGGGAAGTCCCTAATGGACCAATGGGGTCGAGTGAGGTATTTGTAAAGGTGAAGCATCCATAGAAGGGGGCATCTAATGGACTGGGTGTGGGGTTGAATAGGGCTTGGCTCCCAGCATGCGCGGTGGGCCCAGGTAAGTGTGAAATAGACGTGTTGGAGCTGGGAGCCCCCACGGAATCAATGGGGTCTTGAGTAAGGTGTATCAAAGTGAAGCTTCTTATGTGAAGGGCATCTTTGATGACGGACTGGGTGTGGGGTTGAAATATCGGCATTCTGCACGTGCGTGGTGGCCGAAGGGTATGAAAATAGCCTCCTTGGAGCTGTAGAGCCCCCTAGTGGACCGATGGGGTCGAGTGAGGTATCAAAGTGAAGCATCCATGAAGGGGCATCTAATGGACTGGGTGTGGGGTTGAAATAGCGGCATTCTGCGCATGCGTGCGGTGGCCCAAGGGTATGAAAATAACGTTTTACATCTAGGGAGCCCCTAATGGTCGAATAGGGTCGAGTGAGGTATCAAAGTGAAGCCTAGGTGAAGGGGCATTTGATGGCTGGGTGGGTGCATGTAAAATTTTTCCTGAAAAAAAAAAATACGGAACACGGACTTTATCGAAAAACCTGGGAAAATGCCTATATGGGGTATGGGTGGTATATAGGTCGCCGGGCTTAACGGGGCTCGCCTGTCAATAGAGTTATCTCCCCTAGTTCCAGGGTGGGTGTATGTAAAAAATTTCCTGAAAAAATACGGAATACGGACTTTATTCTAAATTACGGGAAAATGCCTATATGGGGTATGGCAGGTATAGCACCATCCTGGGAAACCTACTTCTCCACATTTGCGGTATAGGTTGTGGGGTCTCGTTTTACTCGTCTCGTCATTTAGAACATGATAGGAAGTGTCCCCGTGCGAATCGGTGAAATTCTTGAAAAAAGTCACCGAACCCCATATAGTCCCATACTGAGGGTATAGGATCAATGTTTGTCCCCCTGGGAAACGTACTTCTATACATTTGCGGTAGGGTTGTGGGGTCTCGTTTTACTCGTCTTGTCATTTAGAACATGATAGGAAGTGTCCCCGTGCGAATCGGTGAAATTTTTGAAAAAAGTCACCGAGCCCCATATAGACCCATACTGGGGTATAGGTTCAATGTTTAACCTACTGGGAAACCCACTTCTATACATTTGCGGTAGGGTTGTGGGGTCTCGTTTTACTCGTCTCGTCATTTAGAACACGATAGGAAGTGTTGCGGAGCGAATCGGTGAAATTTTTGAAAAAAGTCACCGAGGCCTGGGTAGCCCATAGGCCTATACTGCATGGCTAAGTGGTGTATAGGCCCATACGGGGTGGACATGTTGGAGTTCAGGTGAGTCCCTAATGGTCCAATGGGGGTCGAGTGAGGTTCTATTTTGAAGCCTGTGGAGGAGCACTTGACTACACTAATGGTTCGTCCGTGTTCAATAGTCTGCGCATGCGCAGTCTGGCCGTAGTATAGAAAACAGGCATTTGGCAAGCGCGTAGGGGTGTGTTTGGGTTAGAGATGAGCGACCACGGTTCGAATGGGTCGTGTGAGGTGTCAAAGTGAAGCTTGTGTGGGGTAGAGTCAGAATGGTGTGTTTTTGAATGCATGTTGCGTTAATCTGCGCATGCGCAGTTGGTTGTAGTAAGTAAAGTGGCCATTTTGGGGCAGCGAAGGAAGTTATTTGGGGTCGAGATGGGCTAATCACGGTTCGAATGCGTCCTGAAAGGTGTCATCTTGTAGTTCTCGGGGTGTACACTCCGATTTGAGGGATGTTCGTGTCATCTGTGACGTCATCGGTGACGTCATCGGTACGAGTAGTAGCGAAAGTGGCCATTTTCGGGCAGTACCTGAAGGTATTTGGGGTCGAGATGGGCTATTCACGGTTCGAATGCGTCCTGAAGAAAAGTTTATTTATCTTGGAAGTGGCACCTGATTTCTTGAGGGATGTCTTGCAGTCATCTGTGACGTCATCGGTGACGTCATCGGTACGAGTAGTAGCGAAAGTGGACATTTTCGGGCAGTACATGAAGGTATTTGGGGTCGAGATGGGCTGTTCATGGTTCGAATGCGTCCTGGAAGGTGTCATCTTGTAGTTCTCGGGGTGTACATTCCGATTTGAGGGATGTTCGCGTCATCTGTGACGTCATCGGTGACGTCATCGGTACGAGTAGTAGCGAAAGTGGACATTTTCGGGCAGTACATGAAGGTATTTGGGGTCGAGATGGGCTATTCACGGTTCGAATGCGTCCCTGAAGGTGTCATCTTGTAGTTCTCGGGGTGTACATTCCGATTTGAGGGATGTTAGCGTCATCTGTGACGTCATCGGTGACGTCATCGGTACGAGTAGTAGCGAAAGTGGACATTTTCGGCAGTACATGAAGGTATTTGGGGTAGAGA